>QFDD01001999.1:0-16309 GCA_006871305.1 Vachellia collinsii | reverse complement strand
CTCAAAACGCAAAATTAGTTAACATCAATAGAAGTCACCCTCTCTTTAGAAAATGATAATAATCATAATATATGATCTGATATCTTTTATTAGGATGTGAAATCAAGAGCAAGAAAAAAAATAAATTTAGCTGCACAACCAATTCTATCATTATATTTGAAGACAACTGTCTTTAGTGAGGAAAACCCACTACTTGTCTGCTAAGAGAGAAGCTAATTTTATCATTAGGAAAATAATTACAGCTTATTATGCATGACCTTATAACACATGCACTCACAAACGCGCGCGCGCGCGCGCACACAAAGGAATATTAAACATGTTCGTTGATCCAGAGAAGCTAGCTTTCTCCACTCTGTCTTCCTCTTCTTTTCCTTCTGTCATTTTACCTTTTAACTAATTGATTGCCTGTGTCCTTTTTCTTTCTTCAAATCCTCAACAAATTGCTTTTCCCTTTTTTTTTTTTTCATTTTTATATTATATAATTAGTATTGGGGTATCTTTTTAATTTTACACCAGTAAGTCACGGATAATAAGCGAAAAAATAGTGATATATATAGGGAAGTTAGAGCCTAGTTGAACTATAGATTCAAAGATTTCTCTCTCTCTCTCACGCTCTTTCCCCTTCTTTTCCAGCTACATTTTGCTTTTTCAAATATTCTCATCAGAGAAAACTGATAAGGTATAAAAAGCATCCTTGAACACCAAATTTTCCACGCTTTCTGATTGAAGAAACACTAATTTTGGCAGAGGATGTTGTGTGTGTGAGGTAGGCCTTGGTCTCTGATCTTCGTTCGTTTCATCATCACAAGTCTATGAATCTTCTCTTCTCACTACTGATCTACAAGACCATGAGCTCTTGAAGCGACTATCAATAAGATGGCTTTCTTCCCTGCAAATTTCATGCTTCAGACCTCTCACCCAGAAGATCACCATCACCATCACCATCACAATCACCATCAGCCTCCTCCTTCTCTCAACTCGCTCCTGACTTCATGTGCTCCGCAAGATTATCATCATCATGGTACTCTCTCTCTCTCTACATACATATATATATGTATGTATATAACACGGCGAAATCCACTCATATATACTCTTAGCCTAGCTATTTTTAGCACTGGGTTTCAATCTTAAATGTTGGTGCTGGCAGGGGTGCCTTCTTTTCTAGGTAAGAGATGCATGTCGTTTTCAGGAATTGAGCTAGGCGAAGAAACTAATAATGCTGAGGAAGACTTGTCGGATGATGGGTCTCAGGCGGGCGAGAAGAAGAGGAGGCTTAACATGGAACAGGTTAAGACACTTGAGAAGAGCTTTGAGCTGGGAAATAAGCTTGAACCAGAGAGAAAAATGCAGCTTGCAAGGGCTCTAGGGTTGCAGCCGAGACAGATCGCAATATGGTTCCAGAACAGAAGAGCTAGGTGGAAGACAAAGCAGCTTGAGAAAGATTATGATGTTCTTAAAAGGCAATATGATGCTCTAAAAGTAGATAATGATGCTCTTCAAGCTCAGAACCAAAAACTCCAAGCTGAGGTTAGTGTTATAAATTATGTCTTTTTCTTTTTTTGCCAACAAATTATGTCTTTTTCTTGTTCTGATGTTATGTGATTATTTTGATTCAATCTAATAAAAAGGCTGGTAATCATGATCTTTTTTTTCTTTGATACTTGTGCCTCCCTCTGTTTTCTCCCCTTTTGACCTTTTCCTCATATTTTCATATATATAATTCAGAGCTCATCATCACTTTTATAAAAGCCAGCTGCTTTTTTCTCTACATGATCAGCTTCTACTTTCATTTTTTTCTCTTTAGTAGGACTGAACCCTTGTTCCTTTTTTTTTTTTTTTTGGTTTTGCTGAATCTGGTGCAGATATTTGCATTGAAGAACAGAGAGCCAACTGAGTCAATCAACCTCAACAAAGAAACGGAGGGATCTTGCAGCAACCGAAGTGAGAACAGTTCTGAGATTAAGTTTGATATAACAAGAACACCAGCTATTGATAGTCCTGATCTATCCGCACATCAAACCAGCATAACCTTATTTCCATCTTCTTCTGCTTCTGTTAGGCCTCCTTCTTCAGGAGGAGTGGCTCACCAGCTCTTTCAAGCTTCTTCAAAACCAGATCAGCTTCAGTGCCAGAAGGTAGATCACATGGTCAAAGAAGAGAATTTGAGCAATATGTTTTGTGGGATCGATGATCAATCAGGTTTCTGGCCATGGTTGGAGCACCAACATTTCAATTGAAACATAATATACATATGGGGTTCGGAGTTAGTTTGTTTCAAATTGAGATGTAGTTTTATCATATGGGTGAAATGAAATCAAGAGGGGTGTCTATTAATTAATTATTACCACAACACTTTATGATGAGTTCTTACTTGGATTGAGATACAGTCAGACATTTTCTGGTGGCGAGGCTTGAAAATTTTGTACCGGAGAATGGAGTGCTAGTCGTTTTTTTCCTTTCTTTCTGAGGCTAATTAGCATACTATAACAAGTTTTTTCTTTTTTAAGAAATAAAAATTCCATCAGTTTTCTAAGAAAGCAACATTATTTGCCAATGATCTTTTAGCTTAGTGGCATGGAAGCTTCCGTGTATGTGAGAGGTCTTGCACTTAATCTTGTTTGTAACCCACATCGTTAATACATGGCCGTCTTATTGAAAAAAGAAAAGAACGAAAGCAACATCATTTTCTGTGGTTAAGCCACATGCTTTTTTGTTGTTAAACTCTATAGTTTAACCATATTGAATGGGAAATGACAGAACTCGTAAGGAAATTTCATGCTTGTGCCTGTTGCTTGCTTTGGAATGAATCAAAAATCTTACTGCTAGGCCCAAAAAAAGGTGAAAGCAAGTGGGAGTGGCGTCAGGAAAAACTCTAGCGAAAACCTAATATATAGATATGTATATATATTTCAAAAAAATTTTTTTTTTTGGGGGGGGGTGTGGGGTGGGAATCAAACACAAATTCCGAGAAGGAAAGAAGACAAAGAGAAGGCAGGAAGAAAACAAGGAGAGTGGGAAAGTGTAATTGTCGTGAACAGGACATTGTCGATTGATTCTCTTGTTGATGACAAAGGAAGGAAGGAAGGAAGGAGGATACCTCTGGTCTGGTCGTACTCTCCTCTTTCTCTTTCTTGCAATGGCCACACTCGAACTCGCGCTCTCTAGTTTGCGTGTGATGATAATAGGACCTCGTGATTTTACTGTCACCCACACACCTCCTTTATTTTTCTTTTGAGCACAATTATCCTCGTATCCAACGCCTTTTTGGGGTTATATAAGGTATTAGACATAGGTTATTCTTTCCGTAGGAATTCAAAACTTGATTATGTGGAACTAGCCATTAGGACAAACCTCCGTTCGTACACACCTTCGTCTTTGTCTCTCATCCCATCTCACAACTTAGCTTTCTTGACCTCCAAATGTTATGAGCACCTTTGATGGAGATATCTATGTAGCAGTCCTCCATCCTAAATAAGTTTACTATATATTATATTCTAAATTTATAAGTGTTTTTCTAAATTTTTATTGATTTCATGCACTAAGGGTTTTCTATCAAGAAAGTAATATTCAATATAACAAATTAAAAGTTATTTTAGAGAAACCCATCCAGATTATTTACAAATAATTAACTTAACTAATTTTCTCCATTTATACAAATTAGTTGTATAGTTCAGAAAAAAAGTTATATAACACATATATTTAGGATATTATATACCATTAACTAATGGGAAAATCTTAGAAAAAGACCTTTAAAATTGGGAAATGACAGTTCAGGGTTTTCAATGTTTATGTTCCGAAATTAGGACCTTGGACCAAATAGGAATTTTGAAATATTAGCGAAAAGACTGGATTGCTCTTATTTTTTATAGCTGTCTCAAAAAATCAGTTTGCAATTCTTCGATGACACTCACAACGTTCTCCAATGGCCGCATTTCTCTGGCTTCTTCGTATTTCTCCGACGATACTCGCAACTTTTCTTCACATTTGTAACTCTTTATGATGCTTCCCATGTTTGGCAACTGTGATATATGAATTTTTTTGTTATCTCTGATGTTTTTTAAAGCGAATAAATCAGTACCAAATGAGTTAAAAACCTCCGAATTATATTAAAATGTTGCCTCGCATATGTACAGAATGTTTTGAAATTGTGGTGCAAGTTGATCAATCGAATGAATGAGAAAGAAAACTGTTTTAACATACAAACAAAGCTGATAGCAGGTGATTAATGCTTTGGGAAAGTTTCAAGGTGATATTTCCTTTAGTTCTAAATGGGGAGAACAATTAATTAACCTTGGCGGGCTAACCATTTGTAAGAACACTTGTATTAATTTCTTAAAATGCCTTTGTTTTTAATTGTTGGAGTTAGAGCAATATCAGCATGGCACATTGATGATGGGAATACTGGTAGTCTGTCAAAACCAATCTCTATTTTTCTCATTCCCTATTCTATTATTGTTAACAGAGTTCATTCGAATGAATCATCTTGAAGGTTTATTTGAATATTCAGAAAATGAGAACTTCATTTGAATGGATCACAGAGTTCATTTGACTGAGCTTTGAAAACCAATCTCCATTATTGTCATTCCCTACTCCATTATTTTCATTTCCTATTATATTATTGTTATTCGAATGGATATCTTATTTTCATATATTCTTCAGCAAGTGATATTCGAATGACCCCTTCTTCTTCTTCTTTTAAGGAGCCCTCAACTCTCTCATCCTCAACCCATCTGAATGAGGGTTGAGGATGAGAGCTTCTTCTTCTTCTTCTTTAACATTGAGGGCTCTCATTCAGATTATGACACTCTCATCCAAATAGAGCTCTCATCTTCAGCTCATCCGAATTAAAGTTGAGCATGAGATCTTTTTTTTTAAGGGAGATCTCAACTCTCATCATCAACCCATCCGAATGAGGGTTGAGGATGAGAGCTTCTTCCTCTTTTTTTTTTAATACAAGGGCTCTCATTCGGATGGGGACACTCTCATCCAAATAGAGCTCTCATCCTCAACTCATTCGAATGAGAGCTGAGAATGAGAGTGTTGAGAAAATGTTTTGATGATGACAAATATGTTTTTGAACTTATGATTAAAATTCATTGTTTTCAGAAAAGGTCAAGTAATCTTCGAGTTTTAATGAAAGTTTTGGGAGAACTTGAGTTATAAGCTTCAGAACTCGAGTTACATTGTTTAAAAATGCTTTCAAAACCCAAAACTTTCAAGAGAACTAAAGTTTTGATTGAAGTTTTGTCAAAACTCGAGCTCTGGGAGTCAAAACTCGAGTATCGGGTTTTGAAACAAGTTTCAGAAATACAAAACTCTCAGTAGAACTCAAGTTTGAACAAAAGTTTTGTCACAACTCGAGTTGTGTGTTACAAAACTCGAGTTTCGAGTGTTAAAACTGTTTTAGAAAATCAGAACGCTCAAAGAGAACTCATGTTTTAGTGGAAGTTTTGTTGAAACTCAAGTTATGTCTAGTAGAACTCGAGTTTCGGGCTCTGAAGAGTATTTGAAACTTAAAACTTCCTTCCAAAACTTGAAGTTTCGATAAAAGTTTTGATGGAACTCAAGTTATGAGGATCAGAACTCGAGTTTTGAAGAGAGAGAATCAAAACTTCCTTCATAACTTGGAGTTTTCACAAAAGTTTTCATAGAACTCGAGTTTTGGAAAAACAAAACTTGAGTTTTGAGCTCTGAAAAATTCTTAAACTACAAAACTTCTTTTCAAAACTTGAGGTTTCGATAAAAGTTTTAGTACAACTTGAGTTTTACTAAATGGAACTTGAGTTTCGAGATAAGAACTTCTTCTAAACTCAAAACTTCCAAGGAAACTGGAGTTGCAATGAAAGTTATGATTTGAAAATACTCAAAACTTGAAGTTTTGGAGTATGAAACTCGAGTCTCGAAGAAGTTAAAATGTCTTAGCTTACAGAAACTTGTGAAAACCTGAGTTTTAAGTTTTATAACTCAAGTTTTATCAAAAATCTTATTAAAACTCGAGTTACAACAAAAGATTTCTAGATTCTCCTTTGTTATTTCATCAATAACTCGAGTTCTCAGCAAGCAAAACTCGAGTTTGCTTTATCTGATAGTAACGCAGACTGTCAGAAGCTTTACGTTGATCTTAAATCTTTCTTTATTCATGCAACATTTATTTGAATCTCATCTACCATCATAAATGCTCATTTACTTTAATGACAGGGAATGGAATTCTAATTGCCTCACTAGAAAGAGATTCAACGGACAAAAACATAGAAACCACCCTACCTACTGTCAGAAGCATTTATTGCGGAAAGGTGAATGACGAGAATGAGTCTAACGGAAACTTAAATGTTTCTAACAAATAATTAATACTTCCCAACTATAAAAGGAGAAGAATTCAAGTTTCAGAGGACAGAGAACACAACGAAGTGAAAGCAAATTTATTACTCTTCATCTACCTCCTCTGTTTTCATTCTTTCATACTTAAGAGCTTCAGTGTTCATCATTTAATTCTCAGAAAGGAGAATATACTTGTACAATCATTTATTCTATGAGAGTAACTCAAGATTGGAGAATCTTGAGTGGGAAAAGACACGAGCAAAAGTGTCAGTGGGTTGAATTGAGTTAGGAAGGGGGAGAGTCCTTCTTCTAAGATGTTGTAATCTTTTGAGATTAGTGGATTTGAAAAGCTCAGAGGATTTTGAGGACTGGATGTAGGTCAAGTGGACTGAACCAGGATAAATCTCTTTGTTCACTTTCTTTCATACTCTGTTTTACGTTCAACGTTTGTGAAAAATTTAATTAGACCAATTCACCCCCACTCTTGGTCAAATCCTATCCTAATAGAGAGCTTTATATATATATAAGCCACTCTCATGTCTCATCCTCAACTTGTCCGAATGAGAGTTGAGGATGAGAGGTTTTGTGTGTGTGTGTGTGTTTTTTTTTTTAATAGAAAGAGAGCTCTCATTTAAATGGGGACACTCTCATCCAAATGAGAGTCTTATCCTCAACTTATCCAAATGAGAGTTAAGGATGTGAGGTTGTGGGTTTTCTTTCTTTATTTCTTTTATTTTTTAAAGAGAGCTCTCATTCGAATGAGGACAAAAATGAAAGATTAGAGATGAGATATTTGCCTTATTAGGCACAAAAACTAAACAACTTGGTGTGATTAGATTGTTGATAAATTTATGTTGTTATTGCTAATGCTAGACAATAAGCCAGGAATCATGGGGTGAAGTTTTTAGGACCCAAGAGAACTACATAAATTAAAATATCAGCATAATGAAATAAGCATCATTCACTAAGTAGAGGAACCTAGGAAAACACAATAAAAAATGCAATGAGTTTCATGCCCCTCCTTTCTTTGTTGGGTGGAGAGATTTTGAACTCACACATACAATATATATATGTGCTCATACCTGGGGTTCTTTATCTACAAGATATCTAAAATAGACTTGCAACCTAATTATTAACTGTCCAACCATGACTTCTAATTATTATGTGAAAAATTGGCAACGAATAAATACATACTAATGACAGGCATCCTGAAATTAATGGTTAGTAATGATCCATTTACTTACACCTAAACTAATGTTTGTGGGGTGGGTGTGTGTGATCATAATGAAGTTCTAAAGTTTTTTTTTTATTATAGAAAGTTTTGAAGTTGTATATAGTACACTCCAATAAAAATTCTTTCTGTCAAAACCAATCTCCATCATTGTCATTTCCTACTCCATTTTTGTTATTCCCTATTCTATTATTGTTAACAGAGTTCATTCGAATGAGTCATCTTAAAGGTTCATTCAAATATCTTGAAGATAAGAACCTCATTTGAATGAGTCACAAAGTTCATTCAAATGAACTTTCAAAACCAATCTCCATTATTGCTATTCCCTACTCGATTATTGTTATTTCTTATTCTATTATTGTTATTCGAATGGATATCAGTTTTCTCATATATTGTTTAGCAAGTGATATTCGAATGACCCCCTTTTCCATTGGAATGAAATTCCTATTTTCAGCTTATTCAAATATGGACTCGAGATATCAGCCAAATTTTTCATAATTCATTTGAATGAGAATTCTCTTTAAAAAAAAAAAAGAAAACCCACAACCTATCATCCTTAACCCTATTCAGATGAGTTGAGGATGAGACTCTCATTCGGATAAGAGTGTCCTCATCCGAATGAGAGCTCTCTTTTTATTAGAAAAAAAAACACACACACACACACACAAAACCTCTCATCCTCAGCTCTCATTCGAATGAGTTGAGGATGAGAGATGAGAGTGGCTTATGTATATATAAAAGCTCTCATTCAGATGAGCTGAGGATGAAAGTGTCCTCATCCGAATGAGAGCCATCAGTGTTAAAAAAAGAAGAAGAAAGGAGGGGTGAAGAAGAATAAGGAGAAGCTTTCATCCTCAACCCTTGTTTGGATGGGTTGAGGATGAGGGAGTTGAGAGCTCCTTAAAAAAAAGGAAAAGAAGGGATCATTTGAATATCACTTGCTGAGGAATATATGAAAATAAGATATCCATTCTAATAACAATAATAGAATAGAAAATGACAATAATGGAGTAGGAAATGTTTTTAATAGAGATTGGTTTTCAAAACTCATTCAAATGAACTCTGTGACTCATTCAAATGAAGTTCTCATCTTTAGGATATTCGAATAAACCTTCAAGATGACTCATTTGAATAAACTTTGTAATATCCTCAATTTTCCATAATAGAGGATAAGGGCTAAACGAGGGACTATAGAGTGATAAAGGGTCTAAAGAGTGAATAGAAGCATAAGAGATGCTGAAGGTGCCATTTTACAAGCAAAGAAAACGTAAGGGCAAAATGGTAATTTTGAGAAAAGTCAAGGGCATTTTGGTAATTTTGACCAAAATATTAGAAAATGACCTTGGGCACTAGAAGGTAGAGAAAAAGTCACTAATCAGTAATTGAGGCTTAGATAAGGTTAAATGGATAAAAATACCCTTCGCGGGAAATTTTTACAGCAATTAATATTTTAACTATTCAATGAATTTTTAGCCAAATATTATTATTCAAATTGTCCAAAGGCCTCAGAAAGATAATGTTAAAGTGGCTCAAAATAGGTTATGGAGTGCCCTAATTTATAAAATTATTCTTAGCATAAAGTCAGAAAAAGTTTACCGAAACGGTAGTACGAAAAGCCGAAAATCACCTAATTAGGGTTTTCGGAAGAAAATTAATCAAGGGCATCTCTGGAATAAGTTTTGAGGAAAGAAAAATACAACAATAAGCTTATGAATTATGGTAATTTTTCAGGGCCTGATGTGACCTTAGTGATAAGAAAATTCTCGAAAAGCATTTTCGTTAGCCGGAAATTGATTAAAGTAAGGTTATTTTGGGCAAAAGAAGATTGTGGGGATGGTAATGAAACTCTTGTCACTCTCTTATGAGAGATGAAGAGAAAATAGAAGATATTTAGAAAGATAGGAGATTTTATCAGTGTAAAATTGCTCTGGTAGTGCAAGTGGACCCCACACTCAATTAAAACACATGTGGACAGATTTTAAAAAGTCTCCAAGCCCATTTTCTGTCCTCATTTCATGCCAACACCAGAAAGGGAAGAGAGGGAGGATGATGAAGAGAAAAGGGAAGAGAAAGCACAAGATTCAAGCCAAATGTCAAGGTAAGATCGTGTTTTAGGCTTGAAATCTTCGCTAGAATCTGTTTATGGCCTCTAATATCTCATCTAGTCGATTTAGTTTTCTCTCTAAGTTGTTGGTTAAAGAGTTTCAAGAGTAATCATGAAGAGGGCTTGAGAGAGAAAATAAGAAAGAGTAAGGATTCGATGAGTTATATGCTTTAAATCAACTCTAAGTTTGATTTGCTACATGTTAATGCATAGTTTGAGTTGATTTGAAGTTGTTATGAAAATATGGCATGAAACCCTCCCTTGAGCTGTTGGACAAGTTTGATGAGGCATGTATATGCATGTTTGGATGTTCATAAATGATTGGGAAATGGTGTAAGAGTCGGATTATACATGTAGGTGCAAAGAAATCTTGCAAAATTACATTTCCTCCCATTTTTGGTAAATTTTGTGAAGCTAAGGTTCAAGAGGGAAAGAGTATAATTTTGAGTGTTTTGATGCCTCCATTGGTTTTAGAATGCAAGCATGTTGATGTGTTAATTAGAGATAACTGCTACTCGGATTTCTTTGAAATCTCATTCTTACAAATGACTAACAGTAGGAACAAGTTCCATGGGCAAAGGAAAGGAGATCCAAGAATGAATGGTGAGGGCTTCCATGAGAATGCACAAGTTGCACATTTATTTATGCCATTTTGATGTGTCTATGTGATTTTTCATGTTTATGTGAAATTTGGGGATAAATGTAAATTAAACTCCTACACTAAGTCATTTTTGTGCTATGTGTTATGATTATGTGAAGTATGGTGTGAAATGCATAAAGAAAGTGAATTGAGCATGCAAGATGGTATAAAAAGGTATAAGGCCCTTAAATGTGACAAAGTAGGATAAAATGAGCAAATGGAATCTAATGGCCCTGATATTTTGCATGAAAGTAAATATTATTATAAGATTTCTAAAGAGTCACAGTTTTCTCAATTTGGAGTTGTGTGTAAAAAGTCGCATTTTACAAGTTCAGCAGAAAAACAAGAAAAGATGATAACTGCAAAGTTCGCCCCGGCAAAGATCAGAGTTCGCCTCGGTGAAAGTGCATTTTGAAGGAGTTCACTATAGCAAACTCAAAAGTTCACCATAGTGAAGTGCACCAGAGAGCAATTCCCATGTGGCCAAAAAAGTTGGCCGCGGTGAAGTCCTATTTCAAGAGACCAAATGAATAGTGAAATTCCACATAGTTTAAGGGAATAGTTGAGATTTAACTTGATTAAATGAGTATTTTTTTCCCATAAGGAATTGAATAAGCTTTATTTAGAGACTTAAACCACTTGTTTGATATTTTTCTAGAACTAGTTATAAATTTTCAAAGTTGGCCAAAATTTTTTAAGCTACCAAGTGAATAGTGGCTATTTTGATTTGAAAGTCACTTGGTTAACTAATTCTAGCTCATTTAATAGCCTCAAGTGGATAATTTAAGATCTCTAATGAGTACTAAAGCTATAGAAGAGTGGTGTTACAAAAATTGCCTTAAATCATTAGCAATACAATGCAAGAGACATTAGAGGAATGCATGAGTTAGGGGCCTCAGCAGTGCATAATAGAAGAATGGACACCTTAGAGTCTAAGGCAGACTCTTTAGAGTGCAAAATGACCTCCCAATTATCCCTCTTAACTGCAGGGTTGAAGCATTTGAATGAGTCATCCACAACAATCTATAGACCTTACTGCATGTAGTTGTGAAAATTGTGGTTTTGTGATGCACATTTCCAACATTTGTCCAAGTCAATACATGGAGGTGTCCGTGGTCTACCAAGGGCAACCAAATCAAAAGTGCAACCATTACTCTAATACTTACAATGAGGGGTTGAAGGCCAACCCCAAGTTTGGATGGAGGAATGAAGAGAGCAGAACTCCTAATAGGTTTCAGTGAGGTAGAGGAGTTGGGTTATCAAATCCCCAATTCCAAAAACCATAGAAAGCCTTGACTAATCCACCAAAATAAGATACAACTCAACTCCTACATAGTATGATGGCATTATTCAAAGAGGAGCAAACTTCTAATGCAAATCAGTTCAACTCCGTTACATCCCTTATTCTGCAAGATTCAATCAAGAATGATGCCATATTTGCTTCCCTAGAGAAGATGATGGAGCAATGGGAAATGAAAGTTAAAAACATTAACTCCTATATCACCTAGCTCTCCAACAATATGAGTGAGCAACAAGCAACGAGTAGCAGCTCCATTCCTTCTAATACAGCTATAAATTCGAAGGGGCTAAATTCCATCAATCTCATGAGTGGAAAGCAAGTAAGGTTTACTGATGAAGCTAAAGAAGAGGATGATGAAGAGATTGATTGTGATGAACTTCCCCCTTCAACCTCAAGGGTTAAGAGTTTTGATAGCATAAGGGAGTGGGCTTGTTGACCAAGAAGGAGTCTCCCCTCATGAAGAAAGAAGAAGAAAGTGCCAAGAGTGATCAAGAGATAGCATCATCAAAGGAGAATGTCAAGCAAAGTAAGCATGTAGCCAATATAGCCAATGGTAATGAGGTAAATATTCAAGAACTCCCTTTTCCAAATTCTTATTTGATGAGCAAGAAAATAGCTAAAACTAAACATGAAAATGATGTTTTTGATCTCTTTAGGAGAGTTGAAGTCAATATCCACTTGCTTAATTTGGTTAAAAGGGTTCTTGCTAATGCTAGATACCTTAAGGACTAGTGTACTGATAAGAGGAAATTTAGGCCAAATGAGAGAGTCCAAGTAAGCTCGAATGTGTTTATCCTATTTAAGCCTCAAATTCCTGTCAAATGTCAAGATTCTAGATCTTTTACCATCCCATGCACTATAGGTAATGTCACCATAAGGGGGTGCTCTACTAGATCTAGAAGCAGTGATAAATGTGATGCCTAAGTCCATCTACACATCATTGGGAGTCAAGACCCTTAAGTCCACAAAACTTCAATTAATTAATAGGACTATTAGGTATCCTAAGGGCATCATAGAGGACATTTTGGTTAAGGTCAAGGATCTAATTTTTCCAGCGGATTTTTATGTGCTCAACATGTCTACTAAAAATGTTCATAACTCCACATTGATTTTAGGTAGACCCTTGCTAAGGACTGCTAATATCATTATTAGCATAAAAAAAGGAAGCATTATAATGGAGATTGGTGATCATAAAGTTTACTTTAAAATGTACGAAGTCATGAAACACCGCTATGAGGATTACTCTCTTTTGGGTGTTAATGCTATAGACATAGCCATTGATGATGCATGCATTGAATATGAATTGCAAGATTAATCCACCTGCTTTGAATATTTTTCACTTAAATCTAGTGATAAAGATGCTTCTATTTCTTCTTGTTCATCTCTTTACTCTGGTTCTTCTATTTGCTCATGTGGAGGTCATGTCACGTGCCTTAACTGTACAGTAGTTAAGTGCATGCTTTCTATCCCAGAAATGCTTGCTTTGACATCAATTGATTCATACATAATCTCCATAACGTCTATTATCAGTGATGACTCCCTAGGAGAAGGGCATTCCATTGATTTTTTAGGTGCTCTCACATGGTGGAAACTAATTGTGCTGATGGGAGAAGATATTTGCCCATAGTGCACAACTTTAGTGGAGGATGAAGGGACTAGTTCTCTTTCAATCATTTCACCCGCTCATCTGAAGCAAAGACACCTTGTGTTAAAGGACTATTCTCCATCCCCTAACATGTTCACATTTAAATCTTTTCATACCATGTAATACCTTGATGATTTGTTATCTAGTGATAATACTAGTATGCAAAAGAACAAATCTAAGGCTGTTTTTGCTCAAGATCAACTCAGAATTGATCCAATGCCTGGCATGGAGGGAGATTGTCAAGTCAACAAACCTACTCTTGCATCTATTGAATGAAAGGGGAGTGATCCTTCTCTTTTGATCTTCATAAGTTAATTCCTTCTATAGTGCAACCACCTGTGATTGATTTGAAACCTTTGCCCACTTATTTAAAGTATTCATTTCTTGAGTCTAATGAGAAACTCCTTGTTGTAATTGCTATTTCCCTATCTGAGTTTGAGGAGGAGAGACTTCTTACTAAATTAAGGAAGCATAGAAAGGCAATAAGGTTGACATTCTTGGAATTAGTCCAACCATTTGCACACATAGGATATTGCTTAGGGAGGACTCTAAACCTGCAAGGCAACCCCAGAGATGGCTAAACCCTCTTATCCTAGATGTAGTTAAAAAAGAAATCACTAAGCTTTTGAATGCTGGAATAATTTACATGATTTTCGATAGTGACTAGGTTAGCCTTGTGCATGTTATTCCAATAAAAAAAGAGTAGGGTTACTGTGATAAAAAATGAAAGAAATGAGCTTCTACTGACAAGAGTCCAAAACTCCTGTGTGTGTGCATAGACTATAGGAAATTAAATGATGCCACGCGTAAGGACCACTTCCCCCTTCTCTTCATAGATCAAATGCTTAAGAGTTGGCTAACAAATCTCATTATTGATTTTTAGATGGTTTCTTTGGGTACTTTCAAGTACCTATTGCACTAGAGGACCAAGACAAAACCACCTTTACATGTCCCTTTAGTACCTTTGCTTATCGAAGGATGCCTTTGGGATTATGTAATGTGACAAGAACCTTCCAATGTTGTATGATTGCTATTTTCAGTGAATTTTTAAAGGAATGTATGGATGTTTTCATGGTTGATTTTATTGTCTATGGTGGTTCTTTTGATGATTGTTTAGCTAATCTTGAAAAGGTGTATTGAAAAAAATCTGATTGTGAATTTTGAAACTGCCATTTCATGGTCAATGAATGAATAGTTTTAGAGAACCTAATTTCAAGCAAGGGATTGTGGTTGACAAAGCTAAGATAGACTTTATATCTTCTCTGCCTTACTCGGTGTGCATGAGAGACATTCGTTCATTTTTGGAACAAGTAGGGTTTTATCGGTGGTTTATCAAAGATTTTGGCAAAATTGCTTTACCTCTTTCAAAGCTTTTGCAAAAAGATGTGAAGTTTGACATTGATGATGGTTGTAAAGTCAAATTTGAAGAATTAAAATCTCTACTTGTTTCTCCTCCCATCTTGATTGCCCCCAAATTGGAGTTTACCATTTAAGTTATCAGCGATGCTTCCAATTTTGCTATTGGGGCTATGCTAGGACAAAAGTGGACAAACTCTCAAGAGTTATTGCTTATGCTTAAAAAACATTAGATCTAGCTCAAATGAAGTATAAAACAATTGAAAAAGAGCTATTTGCCATTGTTTTTACTTTAGAAAAGTTTAGGCCTTATCTTTTAAATTCTCATGTGACTATGTTTACTGATCATGCAGCTGTTGTCTACTTGCTTAAGAAATCACAGTTCATGCCTCGATTGATAAGGTGGACCTTGCTTCTTCAAGAGTTTGACCGTGGGATAAAGGATCATCCAGGTGTAATGAACCAAGTACCAAATCATTTGAGTAGGTTACTAGAAGAAACTAGGGAAGTAGATCCTTCTGAACTCATTGGTGATTTTTTCCCTGATTCATCTTTGTGTGCTTTAATGTTGAAAGAGCCTTGATATGCACATGTTGTTAATTACCTCATCACTACCCTCCTTCTATGTCTAAACCATAGGCAAAAAAAACTTTGTAGTGAATCTAGGAACTACATATGGGACGACCCTCATCTATGGTGAATGTGTAGTGACTAAGTAATCAAAAAATGCCAAGTGAGGAATTTGAGCCCATTATCTCAACTTGCCATTCCATGGTTTGCGGTGGTCATTTTAGTGCAAGGAGAACATCTAGGAAAATTTTAGACTTAGGATTCTATTAGCCAACCCTTTTTAAAGACTCCTATACATTTTTTTGCTCTTGTGACAAGTGCCAGCACTTTGAAGGGTTAAGAAAAAGGCATGAAATGCCCCAACAACATTTACTTTTCTGTGAAATTTTTGATGTATGGGGTATTGATTTTATGGGTCCTTTTCCTTCATCCTTTGGTTTTGTATATATTCTCCTAGCAGTAAATTATGTTTCCAAATGGATAGAGGCCATTCCTACTAGAAAAGATGATGCCCAAGTGGTATCTAAATTTATTAAATCAAACATTTTGTATAGGTTTGTGATTCCTAAGGCTATAGTGAGTGATAGGGGCATCCATTCTTGTAATAGGATAACGAACAATTTATTTTAAAAATTTGGTGTCACTCACAAAGTCTCCATTGCATACCATGCACAAACCAATGGCCAAGTTGAAGTGTCAAACCGTGAAGTTAAGCATATTCTTGAGAAGATGGTCAAACCATCTAAGAATGACTGGTGTTTGAGTTTGGAAGAAGCATTGTGGGCTTATCAAACCGCATATAAGTCACCAATTGGAATGCCTCCTTATTGCTTTGTTTTTGGAAAATCTTGCCACTTACCAGTGGAACTAGAGCACAAGGCTTATTGGGAAGTCAAGCAGTGCAACATGGATGTGGCATCTTCAAGAATGGAGACAAAATTGCAACTACACGAGTTGGAGGAATTGAGGCTCGAAGCTTATAAAAACTCTAGACTATACAAGGAGAAGACAAAGCTAGTGCATGACAAGGGCATCCTCAAAAAGAATTTCAAGGAGGGAGACAGAGTGTTGTTGTTTAAGGCTTGCTTCATTTTCAAGCCAGGAAAATTCAATGACCAATAGGATGGGCCATACTTAGTAACAAA
>QFDD01001998.1:0-13143 GCA_006871305.1 Vachellia collinsii | reverse complement strand
TTATCAAAACTCTTATTCAAACTCGAGTTTCAACAAAAGTTATGAGATTTTCTCTTTGAAAATTCTTCTATAACTCGAGTTTTGAGGAGACAAAACTCGAGTTTCACCTTCTGACAGTTACGCAGCATGTCAGCGACTTTAAACTGATTCTAAAATCTTTCCTTTTTCATGCAACGATTATTTGAATCACACCAACCATCATAAATGCTTATCTGACTTATTTATTAACAGGGAATGAAGTCCAGATTGCCTAAACAAAAAGAGATTCAACGGACAAAATCTCAGAACTTCATTCTACCTACTGTCAGAGAGTTGCAGACGCATTCAATGCAAGAAGGTGAACGACGATGGCGAGTCTAACGGAAACTTAAATGTCTCTAACGGACATTTAATACTTCTCACCTATAAAAGGAGATGCATTCAAGTCACCGAAAGACAGAGAACGCACATACGAGATTTCGAATTGATTACACTTCACGTTCATACTCTGTTTTCTTACTCTCATTAAAGAGCTTCAGTGTTCATCATTAAATTCTCATAAAGGAGAATATACTTGTTCATTTATTCCTTTGAGAGAGAGTTGGTCAAGGTCGGAGAACCTTGTGTTGGTTTAGACACGAGCAAAAGTGTCTGGGGATTAGATTGAGTTAAGAAGGGGGAGAGTCCTTCTTGTGATTGGTTGTAATCTTTTTAAGATTAGTGGATTGAGAAAAGCTCAGAGGAATCTGAGGACTGGACGTAGGTCAAGTGGACCGAACCAGGATAAATCTCTGTGTTGATTTCTTTCATACTCTGTTTTACATCTCACGTTTGCGAAAATTTTATTAAGACCAATTCACCCCCCCTCTTGGTCAAATCCGATCCTAACATTCATCACTTTTATACAATAAAATACTTGGTATATACATTTTGAATCATTTGAACCAATAAAATAACTTTCATTAACAAATTTGTTTTAAGTTAAAAAATTTCTTGCTATAGTCTACCTTCTGTATGTTAAATTTACATTAAATTTACAATAGTGGAATGATTTAACTAAAAAATAGAGTAGTAATTTCGTATTTAAAGCTATTAAAAAGATGTGAAACTATTCATAGGCTCTTTATTTTCAAAAGTTGCATTGTCGTATAGTATATTTTATTAACTTTTATACAATAAAATATTTGGTACATACATTTTGAATCTTTTTAACCAATAAAATAACTTTCATTAAAAAAAATTTAGGTTCAATAAATTGTTAGCTACAGTCTACGTTTAGTGTTTTAAATTTACATTAAATTTACCATTGTGGAATGATTTAACTAAAAAATAGGGTAGTAATTTCGTATTTCAAGATGTTAAAAAGATTTGAAACTATTCATAAGCTCTTTATTTTCATTAGTTGCATTGTCGTATAGTATATTTTCATAACTTTTATACAATAAAATTTTTGGTACATACATTTTGATTTTTTTTAACTAATAAAATAACTTTCATTAAAAAAAATTTTAAGTTCAATAAAAGTTCTTGCTATAGTCTCTGTTTTGTATTTTAAATTTATTTTAAATTTACAATAGTGTAATGATTTAACTAAAAAATATGGTAGTAATTTGGAATTTGAAGCTATTAAAATGACGTGAAACTATTCATATGCTCTTTATTTTCATGAGTTGCGTTGTCGTATATTATTATTTCATAACTTTTATGTAATCAAGTGTTTGGTACATACATTTTGAATCTTTTTAACTAATAAAATAACGTTCATTAATAAAAATATTTAAGTTCAATAAATTGTTTCTATAGTCTACGTTTGGTATTTTAAATTTACTTTAAATTTACAATAGTGTAATGATCTAACTAAAAATAATGGTAGTAATTCGGGATTTCAGGCTATTAAAAAGATGTGAAACTATTTATAGGCTCTTTATTTTCATGAGTTGCATTGTCGTATAGTATATTTTTATAAATTTTATACAATAAAATACTTGGTACATACATTTGGAATCTTTTTAACTAATAAAATAACTTTCATTAATAGATTTTTTTAAAGTTCAATAAATTGCTTGCTATAGTCTATGTTTTTGTATTTTAAATTGACATTAAATTTACAATAGTTGTTAGGATTGGATTTGACCAAGAGGGGGGTCAATTGGTGTAATAAAAAGTTTTGCAAGCTTTGAACGTAAAAACAGAGTATGAAAGAAAGTTGACACAGAGATTTATTCTGGTTCGGTCCTCCTGACCTACGTCCAGTCCTTAGAACCCTCTGAGCTTTTTCAATCCACTAATCTCAAAAGATTACAACAAATTAGAAGAAGGACTCTCCCCCTTCCTAACTCAATTTAACCCACAGACACTTTTGCTCGTGTCTTTTCCCACTCAAGATTCTCCAACCTTGAGTAACTCTCACAGAATCAATAAATGAACCAGTATATTCTCCTTTCTGAGAATTTAATGATAATCGCTGAAGCTCTTAAATATGAGAGTATGAAAATAGAGGAGGTAGCTGAAGAGTAATAAATTTGCTTTCTCGTATGTGCGTTCTCTATCTTCTGAAGCTTGAATACTTTCCCTTTTATAGGTGAGAAGAATTAAATATCCGTTAGAAATATTTAAGTTTCCGTTAGACCCAACGTCTTCATTCACCTTTCCGCATTGAATGCGTCTGTATGCTTCTGACAATAGATAGGATGTTTTTCTGAGATTTTATCTGTTGAATCTCTTTTTGTTTAGGCAATCAGAACTTCATTCCCTACTAATAATTAAGGTAGTTAAGCATTTATGATGGTAGGTGAGATTCAAATAAATGTTGCATGAATAAGGAAAGATTTGAGATCAAAATAAAGTTTCTGACACGCTGCGTTAATGTCAGAAAGGCAAACTCGAGTTTTGCTTGCTCAAAACTCGAGTTATTGAAGAATTTTCAAAGTAGAAATCACACAACTTTTGTTGTAACTCGAGTTTTAATAAAACTCGAGTTATAGAACTTAAAACTCAGGTTTTCAGAAGTTTCCATAAGCAAAATGATTTTGTACTCTTCGAGACTCGAGTTCCATTAGCTAAAACTTCAAGTTTTAGCTATTTTCAAATCATAACTTTCATTGCAACTCGAGTTTCATTGAACGTTTTCAGTTATAACATATTCACTCTTCGAGACTTGAGTTTTGTCTAATAGAACTTCAAGTTATAAGTTTTTCAAATCATAACTTTTATGGGTAACTCGAGTTTCATTGGAAGTTTTAAGTTTAAACCAATTTTGCTTCTCGAAACTTGAGTTTCAACACTCAAAATTTGAGTTGTATGAAAACTCTTAATGAAACTTCAAGTTTGAAAAGAAGTTTTGAAGTTCAGAAGTTTTCCAGAGCTCAAAACTCGAGTTTTGTTCTCCCAAAACTCAAGTTATATGATAAACTTATGCTGAAACTTTAAGTTGTGAAGGGAGTTTGATTTCTCTCTCTTCGAAACTCGAGTTCTGATACTCATAACTCGAGTTCCATCAAAACTTTTATTGAAACTTCAAGTTTTGGAAGGAAGTTTCGATTTTCAAAAATACTTCAGAGCCCGAAACTCGAGTTCTATAAAATGAAACTCGAGTTTCACCAAAACTTCCAACATAACTTGAGTTTTCTCTGAGAGTTCTGATTTTCTAAAACACTTTCAACACTCGAAACTCGAGTTTTAAAACACAAAACTCGAGTTATAAGAAAACTTTTATTCAAACTTGAGTTCTATTGAGAGTTTTGCATTTCTAAAGCTTTTTCTAAAACTCGAGACTCGAGTTTTGACTCCCAGAACTCGAGTTTTGACAGAACTTGAATCAAAACTTGAGTTCTCTTCAAAGTTTGGGATTTTGAAAGGATTTATAAACAATGTAACTCGAGTTACAAGACTTATAACTCAAGTTCTCTTAATGATTTCATTAAAACTCGAAGTTTACTTAAGCTTTTCTGAAAACAAACAATTTAATTATAATCTCAAAAACATGTTTGTCATCATCAAAACATTATCTCAACAATAGTGTAATGATTTAACTAAAAAATAGTGTAGTAATTTAGAATTTCAAGCTATTAAAAAGACGTGAAACTATTCATAGGTTCTTTATTTGCATGAGTTGCATTGTCGTATAATATATTTTCGTAGCTTTTATACAATAAAATATTTGGTACATACATTTTGAATCTTTTTAACTAATAAAATAACTTTTATTAATCAATTTTTTTAAATTCAATAAATTGCTTGCTATATAGTGTACGTTTTGTATATTGAATTTACATTAAATTTACAAGTGTAATTATTTAACCAAAAAATGGGTAGTAATTTTATATTTCATGCTATTAAAAAGACGTGAAACTATTCACAGTCTCTTTATTTTCAAGAGTTGCATTGTCGTATAGTATATTTTCATAAATTTTTTACAATAAAAAACTTGGTACATACATTTTAAATCTTTTTAACTAATAAAATAAGTTTCATTAATCAATTCTTTTAATTTCAATAAATTGCTTGATATAGTCTACGTTTTGTTTTCAAATTTACATTAAATGTTCAATAGTGTAATGATTTAACTAAAAAATAGGGTAGTAATTTGAAATTTCAAGCTATTAAAAGATTTGAAACTATTCATAGGCTCTTTATTTTCAAGAGTTGCATTGTCGTATAGTATATTTTATTAACTTTTATACAATAAAATATTTGGTATATACATTTTGAATCTTTTTAACTGATAAAATAACTTTCATTAATCAATTTTTTTAACTTCAATAATTTGGTTCCTATAGTCTACAATTTGTATGTTAAATTTACATTAAATTTACAATAGTAGAATGATTTAACTAAAGAATAGGGTAGTAATTTCGTATTTCAAGTTTAATAAATTGCTTGCGATTGTTTGCGATTTGTATGTTAAATTGACTTTAAATTTACAATAGTGTAATGATATAACTAAAAACTAGGGTAGTAATTTCATATTTCAAGCTACTAAAAAGATGTGAAACTATACATAGTCTCTTTATTTTCATAAGTTGCATTGTCGTATAGTACATTTTAATAACTTTTATACAATAAAATATTTGGTACATATATTTTGTATCTTTTTAACGAACAAAATGACTGACATTAATAAATGTTTTTAAGTTGAATAAATTGCTTACTATAGTCTACGATTTGTATGTTGAATTTACCTTAAATTGACAATAGTGGAATGATTTAACTAAAAAATGGGGTAGTAATTTGGAATTTCATGCTTTTAAAAAGACGTGAAACTATTCATAGACTCTTTATTTTCATTAGTTGCATTATCGTATAGTATATTTTCATAAATTTTATACAATAAAATATTTGGTACCTACATTTTGAATTTTTAACTAATAAAATAACTTTCATTAATCAATTTTTTTAAGTTCAATAAATTGCTTGCTATAGTCTACGATTTGTATGTTAAATTTACTTTAAATTTACAGTAGTGTAATGATATAACTAAAAAATAATGTAGTAATTTCGTATTTCAAGCTACAAAAAAGATGTGAATCTATTCATAGGCTCTTCGTTTTCATAAGTTGCATCGTCGTATAGTATATTTTCATAATTTTTACACAATAAAATATTTGATACATACATTTTGAATCTTTTTAACTAATAAAATAACTTTCAGTAATCAATTTTTTAAGTTAATAAATTGCTTGCTATAATCTACGATTTGGATCTTAAATTTACAATAGTGTAATGATTTAACAAAAAAATTGGGTAGTAAATTCGTATTTCAAGATACTAAAAAGACTTGAAACTATTCATAGGATCTTTATTTTCATGAGTTGCATTGTCGTATAGTATATTTTCAAATAACTTTTACACAATAAAATATTTGGTACATACATTTTGAATCTGTTTAACTAATAAAATAACTTTCGTTAATCAAATTTTTTAAGTTCAATAAGTTGCTTGCTATAGTCTACGACTTATATGTTATATTTACATTAAATTTACAATAGTGTAATGTTTAACTAAAAAATAGGGTAGTAATTTTGTGTTTCAAGCTATTATAAAGACTTGAAACTATTCATACGCTCTTTATTTTCATGAGTTGCATTGTCGTATACTATATTTTCATAACTTTTGTACAATAAAATATTTGGTACATAGATTTTGAATCTTTTTAACTAATAAAATAAATTTCATTAATCAATTTTTTAAGTTCAATAAATTGCTTGGTATAGTCTACGATTTGAGTGTTCAATTTACATTAAATTTACAAAAGTGGAATGATTTAACTAAACAATAAAGTAGTAATTTCGTATTTCAAGCTATTAAAAAGACGTGAAACTATTCATAGGCTCTTTATTTTCATGAGTTGCATTGTCGTATAGTATATTTTCACATAAATTTTATACAATAAAATATTTGGTAAATACATTTTGAATCTTTTTAACTCATAAAATAACTTTCATTAATCAAGTTTTTTAAGTTCAATAAGTTCCTTGCTATAATCTACGTTTTTTATTTTAAATTTACATTGAATTTACAATAGTTTAATAACTTAACTAAAAATATGGGAAGTAATTTTAAATTTCAAGCTATTAAAAAGATGTGAAACGATTCATAGGCTCTTTATTTTCATCAGTTACATTGTTGTATAGTATATTTCATAACTTTTATACAATAAAATATTTGGTACATAGATTTTGAATCTTTTTAACTAATAAAAAAACTTTCATTAATCAATTTTTTTAAGTTCAAGAAATTGCTTGCTGTAGTCTACATTTTGTATTTTAAATTTACATCAAATTTACAATAATGTAATGATTAAACTAAAAATAGGGTAGTAATTTCGTATTTCAAGCTATTAAAAAGACGTGAAACTATTCATAGACTCTTTATTTTCATGAGTTACATTATCGCATAGTATATTTTCATAACTTTTATACAATAAAATATTTGGTACATACATTTTGAATCTTATTAACTTATAAAATAAGTTTCATTAATCAATTTTTTAAGTTCAATAAATTGCTTGCTATTGTCTACGTTTTGTACTTTAAATTTACATTAAATTTACAAGAGTTTAATGATTTAACTCAAAAATAGGGTAGTAATTTCGAAGCTCAAGCTATTAAAATGACATGAAACTATTCATAGACTCTTTATTTTCATGAGTTGCATTGTCATATAGTATATTTTCAAAAAATTTATACAATAAAATATTTGGTATATACATTTTGAATATTTTTAACTAATAAAATAACTTTCGTTAGTAAATTTTTTTTAAGTTTATAAATTGCTTGCTATAGTCTACGTTTTCAATTTATATTAAATTTACAATAGTGTAGTGATTTAACTAAAAAATAAAGTAGTAATTTCGTATTTCAAGCTATTTAAAAAACGTGAAACTATTCATATGTACTTTTTTTTCAAGAAATGCTTTGTCATACAGTACATTTTCTTTACTTTTATTCAATAAAATATTTGGTACATGCATTTTGAATCTTTTTAACAAATAAAATAACTTTCATTAATCAATTTTTTTATGTTTAATAAATTATTTGGTATAGTCTACGTCTTATATTTTAAATTTACATTAAGTTTACAACAGTGTAATGATTTAACAAAAAAATAGGGTAGTAATTTCGTATTTCAAGCTATTAAAAAGACGTGAAACTATTCATAGGCTCTTTATTTTTATGAGTTGCATTGTCGTATAGTATATTTTTATAAATTTTATACAATAAATATTTGGTACATACATTTTGAATCTTTTTAACTAATAAAATAACTTTCATTAATCAATTTTTTGAAGTTCAATAAATTTCTTTCTATAGTCTACCTTTTGTATTTTAAATTTACAATAGTGTAATGATTTAACTAATAAATATGGTACTAATTTCATATTTCATGCTATTAAAAAGACGTGAAACTATTCATAGGCTCTTTATGTTCATGAGTTGTATTGTCGTATGCTACATTTTCATAACTTTTATACAATAAAATATTTGGTCCATACATTGTAAATCCTTTTCACTGATAAAATAACTTTCATTAATCAACTTTTTTAAGTTTAATAAATTGCTTACTATAGCCTACGTTTTGTATTTTATGTTTACATTAAATTTACAATAGTGTAATGTTTACTTAAAAATAGGGGTAGTAATTTGGAAAATCAAGCTACTAAAAAGATGTGAAACTATTCATAGACTCTTTATGTTTATGAGTAGTATTGTCGTATAGTATATTTTTATAACTTATAAAATAAAATATTTGGTACATACATTTTGAATATCTTTAACTAATAAAATAACTTTCATTAATCAAGTTTTTTAAGTTCAATAAGTTTCTTACTATAGTCTACGTTTTGTATTTTATATTTACATTGTATTTACAATAGTTTAATTACTTAACTAAAAATATGGGTAGTAATTTTGAATTTCAAGCTATTAAAAAGACGTGAAATGATTCATAGGCTCTTTATTTTCATAAGTTACATTGTCATATTGTATATTTTCATAACTTTTTTACAATAAAATATTTGGTACATACATTTTGAATCTTTTTAACTAATAAAATAACTTTCATTAATCAATTTTTTTATGTTCAAGAAATTGCTTGCTGTAGTCTACATTTTGTATTTTAAATTTACATCAAATTTACAATAATGTAATGATTTAACTAAAAAATAGGGTAGTAATTTCGTATTTCAAGTTATTAAAAAGATGTGAAACTATCATAGGCTCTTTATTTTCATGAGTTGCATTGTCGTATAGTATATTTTCATGACTTTTATACAATAAAACAATTGGTACATACATTTTGAAACTTTTTAATTAATAAAATAACTTTCACTAATAAATTTTTTTAAGTTAACTAAATTGCTTTCTAAAGTGTACGTTTTGTATTTTAAATTTATCTCGAATTTACAATACTGTAATGATTTAACTAAAAATAAGGGTAGTAATTCAGGATTTCAGGCTATTAAAAAGACATGAAACTATTTGTATGCCCAAAAAATGACACTGGGCTCAATCATTCCAATCAGCCACGACGGCCCAATTGGTAACGATTGTCCAGGATGAGGCCCAGCAACAGTCCCTGCGACCGAGACTTGCCAGGAGCCTCACACCTGCAGCTAGCGTCAGCAACCGTCTACCCCTAGCGACACCAACTTTCATCCCTTGGTCCATGACCGCCACACGACCACATGAATGTTGGACCAGATCATTGTGATCCACGGATTCAGCACCCATGTTGCCTAGATCCACGGAGCAATATTGCAAATGTCCAACGGCTAGCAAATCATGAATTGATCTATTTATTTTGGCTAATCTGTAACGAGAGGAGGATCTGATATAATCCACTCACTAAGAACAACTCTTCTTCTTCTTCTTCTACTAATTTCTCTCCCTCAATCACTGTACACTACTCTTGAACGTTAATAAGATTCATTGGCCTAGCCATCTTGATACCCTCATTTTCATCTTTGCAACAGAGACTACACTGCTATTTTCATTTTATACTATTGATTCCCCGAACTTCTCTTCGAAAGCATATTTCCCCGAAATTTCCACAAACAATATTCATAAGATCTTTATTTTCATGAGTTGAATTGTCGTATAGTATATTTTCATAACTTTTATACAATAAAACAATCGGTTCATACATTTTGAAAGTTTTTACTTAATAAAATAACTTTCATTAATCAATTTTTTAAGTTTAATAAATTGCTTGCTATAGTCTACATTTTGTATTTTAAATTAACATTAAATTTACAATAGTGTAATAGTTTAACAAAAATAGGATAGAAATTTGGAATTTCAACCAATTAAAAAGACATGAAACTATTCATAGGCTCTTTATTTTCATGAATTGCATTGTCGTATAGTATATTTTCATAACTTTTATACAATAAAATATTTAGTACATACATTTTGAATCTTTTTAACTAATAAAATAACTTTCATTAATCAATTTTTTTAGTTCAACAAATTGCTTGCTATAGTCTACGTGTGGTATTTTAAATTTACATTAAATTTAAAATAGTGTAATGATTTAACTAAACAATAGGGTAGTAATTTCATATTTCATGCTATTAAAAATACGTGAAACTATTAATAGGCTCATTATTTTCATGAGTTGCATTACGTATAGTATATTTTCATGACTTTTATACAATAAAACAATTGGTACACATATTTTGAAACTTTTTAAGTAATAAAATAACTTTCACTAATAAATTTTTTTAAGTTAACTAAATTGTTTTCTAAAGTGTACACTTTGTATATTAAATTTACATTGAATTTACAATACCATAATGATCTAACTAAAAATAAGGGTAGTAATTCGGGATTTTAGGCTATTAAAAAGATGTGAAACTATTCATAGGCTCTTTATTTTCATGAATTACATTGTCATATAGTATATTTTCATAACTTTTATACAACAAAATATTTGGTTCATACATTTAGAATCTTTTTAACTAATAAAATAACTTTTATTAATCAATTTTTTTAAGTTCAATAGATTTCTTGCTACAGTCTATGTTTTGTACTTTAAATGTACATTAAATTTACAATAGTGTAATGATTTAACTAAAAAATAGGGTAGTAATTTCGTATTTCAAGCTATTAAAAAGACGTGAAACTATTCATATACTCTTTAATTTCATGAGTTGCATTCACGTATAGTATATTTTCTTAAATTTTATACAATAAAATATTTGGTACATAAATTTTGAATCTTTTTAGTTAACAAAATAACTTTCATTAATAATTTTTTTTTTAAAATTCAATAAATTGCTTGCTATAGTCTACGTTTTTCTATTTTAAATAGTACATATAAGTATTTTGAAGAGATCATGTAATATATATTATAATTAAATTGGAGTTGAGTCTCCCTGCCCTAATCCTCTTAAGAGTGAAGTTATAAAATATAGTACCAATATAAGAATTGATTGACTTTTTTTGGATTATTGAGAAAGCTTAATACATTACTTTTAAGTATTTACTTTTATTATTTTTTAAAATTAATTGTATGACTTATAAATTGATATGTAATTTAATAATACACATAAGTACATTCACATGTTGCACTTAACTTTCCTTAATCTTCAACAAAATCTTCTCATTTTGATATTAAGGATGGAAGATAGCATATTATTTGCAAAAATTTTAATTCTACATTGCTCATTTATTTTAGGAATCACAAACAATGCTCTTCTTAAACACACTAATGATCTCTTGGCAATTTGTCCTTTTACACTGAGGAAATTTATAGGGAAAATCTAAAAAAAAAAATACCTTTAAAATTGTAAATGGATACGTCAAGGTATCGAATCTCCATTTTTGTTCATAGAGTTCATTCAAATAAGCTTTAAAAAATTTCAATACTCATTCGAATAAGTCAGATAGTTCATTCGAATGAACTTTAAAAAATAATCGCCATTTTTGTCAACAGAATTCATTCAAATAAGTTACAGAGTTTTTTTCAAATTAATTTCAGTGATCCGAAGATAGTTTTGGGTTGATTTATTTTGGAAGGTTAAATAACCTCAATAAATTATTATATAGTATGTATAAATATATATATTATTTTTTATACTAATTTGAATGACTTATAAATTAATGTATGATCTACTAATACATATAAGTATTTTAAAGAGATCATGTAATATATGTTATAATTAAATGGGAGTTGAGTCTCCCTCCCCTAATCCTCTTAAAAGTGAAGTTATTAAATATAGTACGAATATAATAATTGGTTTACTTCTTTTTTTTTTTGGAAGATTAACAAAATCGTAATACATTACTTTTAAGTATTTACATTTATTATTTTTTTTAAATTAATTGTATGACTTATAAATTGATATGTAATTTAAGAATACACATAAGTACATTCACATGATGCACTTAACTTTCCTAATCTTCAACAAAATCATTTGATTTTCATATTGAGGATGGAAGATAGTATATTATTTGCAACAATTTTAATTCCACAAACAACGCTCTTCTTAAACACACTAATGATCTCATAGCAATTTGTCCTTTTATACTGAGGAAATTTATAAGGAAAATCTAAAAAAAATACCATTGAAATTATAAATGAACACATCAGGGTTTCGAATCTCCATTTTTGTCCATAGAGTTCATTCAAATAAGCTTTAAAAAATTTCAATACTCATTCGAATGAGTCACATAGTTCATTCAAATGAACTTTAAAAAAATAATCTCCATTTTTGTCAACAGAATTTATTCAAATAAGATACAGAGTTTTGTTCGAATTTGTTATATATGATTAGTTTTGATGATGTCAAATATATAAGAGCAAAAAGTTTTTATAATGTATATTGACTAACTACTATATTTAATGTACATTTCTTATGTAGTTTGGTCAATGAAAAGGAGAAAAGCTGTTTGAGTTTAATTATGTAGAATGATCTTATAAAATAAAATGAGAACATCAAGTTTCAAGCTTTTATATTTGGAATTGGAGGATGATGTGGTTAAATAACTCAATTTGTAGTTTACATATATGTTATATCATCATACATTGAGTTACATATCATCTAACCTTCATTTGGATGCTCAAAATTGTTTCTGGAAGTCAAAACTTGAGTCCTGACTCATAAACTCAAGTTAAATGAGTTTTTAAAGTTTTATGAAGTAAAACTTGAAGTGAAACTTGAGTTTAGAATCAAGTTTTGGTATTTTTGAGCCAAAACTCGAGTTTTAAGAAGTTAAAACTCGAGTTTCGAGCTCCTCTGTTCAGCTCTGTTTCTTTATCAGCTCGACATGTGTTTAGTATTTTGACTATATCTCCCAAACCACAAGTCCAATTGATTTGAAACCAGTTTCATAAGAAACTAGACTCAAAATACGGTTTATAGACATCAAGAACAAACATCAAATCATTTCATATGAAGGAGATATGATTTTCTAAAACTTGGTGGTCAGATTTAACGTTTTATCATTGACCTTTGCTTACTGTGGCTACCATAACTTTCGAAATACAGCATATTTTGGACTGATTATTATTTCATTTGAAAGTAGACTGAAAGATATTTCCAAGGATATCTTATTTGCAAAGTTTGGAGTTGAATTGAGAGAGTTATGGCCGTTACAAGTTGAGCTTTGTGCTGAAATCTGAAACATGTGCTGAGTCATGAACAAAACTCGAGTTTCGGTC
>QFDD01001997.1:0-15483 GCA_006871305.1 Vachellia collinsii | reverse complement strand
GGTGAGTCAACCTAGTCAATCCTGAATCACCCTGCATTAGCCAAGTCAATCCGAAGAAGATCCAAATTTTGACTAATAT
The DNA here is from genome assembly GCA_006871305.1 of Vachellia collinsii. Taxonomy (NCBI): domain Eukaryota; kingdom Viridiplantae; phylum Streptophyta; class Magnoliopsida; order Fabales; family Fabaceae; genus Vachellia; species Vachellia collinsii. Next base: position 15,404 of record QFDD01001997.1, on the reverse strand, counting down.
TTTGTGAGATGTAATTGAAGCTTTGGGAAGTTAATTACAAAATTTTGGATAAGTATAAATAAATTTTGAGCCAAAAATATGTTAAGAAAATTGAAAAAAATAGGTAAAATTGCCTAAAATTTGTTAGAATGATTATTCTACATATTATCAAGTTTTGGGAAGAAAGTTATGGCATTTTGGATCATTGAAAAAAAAAAAATTAGACGTGCACACATGACAGAGGCATTAAAGCCTCTGCCCTCTGCTCCCTGTTTTCATTCATTCATTCTCCATCAGCTAGCGACCGAGAGAGAGAGAGCCAGCGTGATAGACAGTGAAGGTGAGGGAGAAAGGGGGAGCCACCGTCACCGGAGAAGAGGCCGGAAAACGAGTGCAGCCGAGGAAGCTTGACCCGGTGAGCTTTGCTTCTTCGTCTCCGTTTCTGATTCTGTTTTTGGGTTGGTTTTTTAACTTATAAATAATTGAGAAATCAGAGGTAAACGGAGGAATATCATTGATTTGCTTAATGAATGTTCAAACCTGTGTTTACCTAGGCTGGATAATGCTTTGCATGTGATAAATTTGTTGATTGTATGAGTTTGAGAAATGGGTCTAGCTCCACCATGTCCGGTTCTCTGTCCTTCAAGGAAGTTGATCTCTAAGCGACGATTTAATGAGTTAATAGAAGGATAACTGAATATTGTGTGGTTATAAGCTACTGAAAGTCGAAATCAAGTGATGTATGTAAGATATCATGTGGTCTCATTGGCTCTGAGTTTCGGACTGTTGCTTGTATGCACAGTGACCTCCCCGTTTTCTCCCATTTTCTAGTCTAAAACGCAAGACTCCTTGCATTTGAGCTAATTATATATATATATATATATATATATATGTATATATGGATGCGTTGGAAGTTAAGTTGAGGACAAGCTTGTGTTGCCAAGAGATTTCAAGTGTTGGAAAATATATATATCTATATATGCGTGTCTGTGCATGTTTCTATATATATACATGTGTGTGCGCGCGCGCGTTTGAAGTCTGTGAATAGGTGTGTATAGATAAATATAAAAGTATTGTGGAGATTGGGATGCACTTGGAACTAAATCTATATATGCATATACTTAGCTGTGAGTTACACACATGAATATACATGTAAGATTTCGGGCGTACCAGGAATCCTTCGACTCACAGAATACCCACACGAGAATTGGAGCACCGATTTCGGACTCTAATTACGTTGCACAGCAAATACACCGGAGGGGAAGAGAAGATAATGTAAAGAGAGTCATGAGAGAATTTTTAGTCGGAAGTTATTTCTTTTCTCATTCTCATGTATCTAAACTGACTCCATGATCCCCATATAATACGTATGGGTGGTTACTAATATTTGAAATTCAAATATTAAAAGAGAAAATAACACATATTGACCCATATTATTTATCTATTTTCGTTTCTACCCCAATTCAAATGGGCTTGGGTCCAAATTCACAAAGGGTGGATCATCATATTCCAACATCTCCCACTCACACTTAGTGGATTTGATGTTTTTAATCTAATCTCTTTTCCTTCCTTCCTTCTTTCATACTAGGTATTTTGTCGTAACCGCATGGGCATGACGTCTTCATTCGAGTGTTTGCACTAGAAATCTCTTTCTTAGAGACCAGCACAAGACAACCCTTTAGTGCAGTTTGATGATGTTAGTATAATGCCTCTGATGTCCTAGATTTATCAATATATATTTTTCTCATAGCTAATCTAATCCCTCTTGAGTCAGCATAAAACTCAGATTGACTTTCTCATATGCTTAGCGTCCACACTTATGAAATCAACAAAGTAATATCATAAGGGACCGGCCACAGACACCAGCATAGTGTGCAAATTTTAGGTAATCTTCCTTTCACCCAATTGTCACTTTAATATGAATCAACCGCTTTCATAACATAAAACCTTTAGATCGCATATATCATGACCATAGGATGTATGCTAAAGTAGCAGACATTGAAACATATCTCCATGATATTGTCAAAGTCAAAAGACATCAATAAAAGGATTGAAACTTTCTGGGACTCACACAGCAATGAAGCAGGGATCTATTTACTTGCTTCCCGTTTGCGGTTCTTCTAAGCACATACGGTATGAATCGCATGCTACGGTGTTACTCTTACACTATAAGAGCGTATGTCGATTTTAATCTTGTTAACACCGTACAAACTTAAGTCTAGACACTCAGTATCTAAACCCATATTCTTCAATTTTACTCATTCAATGACGTCAATTCTGAAGAATTTGTTGTCTGGCTACAGGTATCATGGATGTGGGTTTCCATGATCTGATCCACATTTATCATACTGGATCTCATCTCAACTTACTGCACTTTTAAGTCAATGCGACATATAGTTTGTGTTTCTTCTCAACCACATCAGCACTTTTACTGCTTTGCTGGTGAACACAAATGTCTCATCTTTGCACACTCATTTTGAGTGTCAAAGGCGGTCGCTCGTGTGAGAGAGCCAACCTCATCTACCTGTACGACATACTAGACATTGTATACTTACACACATGTGAAGCTATATTGAAGTATCTATTACTTCATATCATATGCTCGTCAAAGGACTCAACTTTTTTCTCATATATGTCCTTAGCTTTAGGCTTCATTAGGGGACTTCGCATAAGAACATGTTGTTCAACAACAACTCTATGTGCTATAACATCTCTCTCATACTTATATCTTTATATGGTACTTAGGGCCTTTTGTTTAGTCATTAGCTGCAGCGCTTTTACAATCATTAACATTTGATTTGAAATCTAATTATCAAAATCAACATGTTTTCTAGATACTATCAGCTATATAACCATTTGTACTATTATAGTACATGCTTTGAATTCGCATAATCAATATGCCCTAAAGTTATCTCAAGACTTTTTATGAATAAATCCAATGTCTCTTACAATGGTTTGGATTATCACTTATTATCAAGTCTTGTCTCAAATAAAATATCTGGTTTTGTACACATCACTGTATACATTAGACTACCAACAACATTTGTAAGAAAACCCTTCCATTTTCTTCTATATTTATTCAGTCTAGGGATAAGTATCAAGAATCAAACTCATAATTATCAAGAATCAAATTCATTCTTGATGTCACTAGGGTATTCACTGAATCGTATTAACTCATAGTGAACCACTTAAATCATTTCCATAACACGATTCTTTTGCGATAAGAACATAATTCTTTTTAGGCCATATATTTGGATCTCATCTCCAAAATTTCACAATGTCTCACCCATATCCTTACCATCATTCTTTAATAGACATCATTAACTTAAATTATTTCCAGCCAATAGTATCATCTATATAAATAGATAATTTCACAAACCGTTTTACAATGGTTTTCTATAACTAATTTGAAAACCACATGAGGTTACCACTTTATATATAACCTCAAATAACATTGTCTGGATAATTGCTTTAATCTATAAAAGGATCTCTGGAAATATGTGTGTGGTTACTATTATGTGAAACCTCAAACATTACATTTAATGAAAATCAACATTTACATTATGTAGATGTTTTCATCCAGATCACTACTCAAAGTACATGTTTACATCTAATAAATATAAACCTAAACCCAACGGCTAACTATTGCCAAAATAATTTGAATTTTTAGCATACAACATGTAAGGAGGTATCTCCATAGTCTATACCTTCCAGGTATCTCCATCGTCTATACCTTCCTATTTGTGTATACCCCATTGTAACTTACTTAGTTTTGTGGTTGCCAATTGATCTATTCACTTTTCTCTCAATCTTGAGAATTCACTTATTCCCAATAAACTTTTGGCCTTGTGACAGATCAGTTGATTTTCAAACTTGATGAGCTTAATTCAATCTTAAAGAATCAATTCTCTTTCCCATTGCTTTCTTCCATTCTTTCTCAGTATAAGGTGAAGACAAAATACAGAACATGGTTTGTCATAAATATTTATCTCAGTTACTCCTTACTGAGCTTATAATTTTTCTTCTTTATAAGCTCCCACTTATAAAGATGATTGAACATCTTTGAATTGTTCTGCACTGACTTATCTATACGTCTCATAAAGAGATATAATACAATCAGTTTCACCTTTATTTGGAAAATCATCCATAACTAACATAATACTTTTTAATTCATTTTAGTCACAATTCCATCTTTGTTTTCACTCAAGAAAACTTCACCCTAATAAGCTCCCACTTAGAATCATTATGGGAATGCACAACGTACCCTTTTGGTATACTTTTAGATTTGTGGAAACGTTTAATCACAATTTACAGGGTGTAGAAAGAAGTAACTACTCGTAAGAGCACATGGTTAAGTTTAAAGTTACACACATTTGATGGAACCAAGAATGTAAACTAATCCACTAAAAGTGGACACTTGGTAATACTCTCCCACTCATATTTTGTGGGTTAGTCTAAGCCATCATATACATAACCATGTTTAATGGCGTTTCATGATGCCTCTCAACGGCTTCATTTTCTAATAAAGTGCATCAAACATTTAAATATTTAATTATCTCTCTTCACAGAGGTAGCTTTATCCATCATATTGATGTTCATGATTTCGATCAGTTTATAAGATCTGAAAAAAAAAATTACTAAACTGATTCTTCAACTCATTTATGTTGCTATGTAAAGCATTTAAGCTTCATGTTTATATGAGATCAGATAAACATGATTAAATCATGAATAATTCTCAACAAAGAGAATAAAATGTTAATCTCTGTATCTTGAGTTCCCTTACTGAATATAAAAAGATGGAAGGATTGCAATGTTTACTCAGCTTGAGTTCCCTTACTGAATGAAACATTTCTTGTTTCTTTACCTGTTAGACAATTTTCAATTGAGGACATTTCATCATTAGGTGTTACTTTTGAAATTCTCTATTATGTAAATTCTGGTTGTAACCGATATGTCCTTGTCTAGCATAATAGGTAATCAAGTCAAAACTTCAATTAGAAGAAGTGGTAAATCTATCAGCACTTAGAAATTACCAACAATATCTTGATTAAAGGACTTTCTTAAAAGAAAGATTGTGCTAATTGTGTAATATCAATCATAACATCATGAAAGTTCATTTAGAATCCATGTTCTAAATGGTATGGGATTAGAAATCAATTCTATCAAAATCATGTGTATGAAACATATTATGAAGAATTGAAGTTGGTTCACCGTTCATAATGAATTTGTAGGTTTTGAAAGTCTTTGACCTTGATCCTTACATCATTGCCTTTAGAAATCCTCTTTCTTTAATTTGGCAACTTACTTATTTTGTAAAGGATTCTTGAGATTTCCAATTCATATTCTCAATGTCTATGGAAGTTGAGCATCAAAACGCTCATTTGTATAGAGTGATCCTTCACAAATTGGTTAATTATTTAAAAAACAAGAACTTTAACCTCGTTTAGGTTATTTTTCTTTTTCTTACATTTCTATGTATTCCTTTCAAAGAGTATATTGCCTTTCTTGAATTTAGGCTTATAGAGTGAAAAAGTAAATGATCTCCTCCCTAAATGAAAACTCTATGTCCAAAGAATCTATATGTCTTTGGATGTTCATTTCCAAGCTCCAGATACCTTTGTGCATCATTATGGATTAAATTGACTTCCATGAGCTCCCAATTGAAAAGAAGCATATCAATGAACAACTTACACTTGTTGTTCACTTTTAATATCAATAATCAAGTTCTTTCTATTCCCTTGACACGTTGGTAATCTCACATAAATGTTGTGTAATAGGAGGTCTTTAAGCTTGATTGTTTACCTTACATTCTTTCTGATGAAGGTACCTCCTAATTTTTTTTTCTTCAAGTGCATATCATATGACCAATGTTGTTGGATTTATTATTATTATTATCTGTTATAGCACATTTTTAAGATAATATGTGCTTGTACCGAGTCATCCTTTGGCCATATAGGTCTCATAATTTCGGTTATGCTGAGTTGACTCCTCAACACTAACACTACCATAACCCTTGGTCAATGGTATTGACTACATCTTGTAGTACTTATATGAGACATTGAAATGCCAGATATCACTATTGTCCCCATTAAGTTTAGTTGTTGTATTCTCGTTTTTAGTAGCCATTCTTGGCTTGATTATTAATATCATCCCACTTATAGGGTTGTTCATGTTTGATGTTAAACCAAGAACATATAACACATTGAGTATACAATGTCATGTACTTATATTATTCTTGACTAGAAAAATAATAATACCAATGGGTCCACGATCAGGAGAATACGTTTGTACCTCCCATCACACAGATTCCAATAATGTTATTATTATCTATCAAGAAATTTATATAAGTACCACCAATAAAATGCTCAATTGTATCTTTCAGAAAGTTTATTTTCTAAAAACTCCCACTTTGACAGAGCAATTGAAATTAACTTTCATTTAGAGCATACAATACTATTGGAAGACTCAATTTTCAAGAGCTCCCACTCATGAGGAGTATTTGACATTTACTTCTTCATGTATCTCAATTTTATACTTTCATAATGTCTCAATGAGAAAATATGATTGTTTCATCAAATTCTCAATTTATCTGACTTTGTCATGTTTAATTTCAGTCCAACAAAATTTTAAAGGGTTAAGCATTTACACTTCACAAACCCAAACTTAGTAGGTTCTCTATGACCATTGTTTGACCAAGTTTAGTAGGAATCTTATATTCCTAAACAACATGAAAGAAGTAATTCTAATTATCTCAACAATTTCTTAACATTTTTCTATTTCCTTATAGAAATATTTCAAATATCTTATGTAATGTATCTTTGTTTCTTTATAGAAACAATATTATCATTTGCCTTCAAGTCTTTTACAATTTCAAAAGTTTGGAGGTTGGACTAGTATGTTTATTTTGTACTTAGGTGAAAGTTTCCCTGAATATCACCTTGATCCAATGTTCTAATGTCGAGGAATTTATTTATTTCAGAACCCCTTGATCAAATCCTACAACTTTAGTATTTGATCATTTACTTTCACCTTCTGTACAATTTTCAAGATTAAATGAATTTTACTTTGAGCCATTTCCTTCTTGATCCTCTTTAGGATCTTCTCCTTCTAGGTTATCCCTTGGACTCTTATGTTCGAATAAATGAAAAATTGGATTTTCCATATGGCCTCAATGCTTATGGGATATGGCCAATAAGAAATTTCTTTTCAGAATTACCACAATGCAATCCATACTCAAGTTTAAGTTCTTCCAAATGGCCACGTACAAAAGAATAAGAAAATTCTTGGCTATGTATTTAAAACTCTCAAAATTTACATTTATTCCAAATAAAATTATTACTAATAAATGCATATATTTAAACATTTTTAAAAGTACAAGAATAATATAACATAGCATTAGAAGCCTCTCAAATAGCTTCATTTAAGCTCTAAAATATACCATAAATATGCCTAAATTAAGGTCTTGAATTTAGACATTTTTGAAAATAAATTGAGCTCTATTTGGAGTCCAAATACTCCATCATGTGCCCCTAGAAGGAGAAGGAATTGAGGGGGGAAAAACATATTCTGAAAAATGAAACAAAGAAATAAGCCCATTGGGCCCAGATGCTTTTTGGCCCATTCGTCCATTCCAGATGGTCCAAAAAAAACAGCTTGTCTTTTCTTTTCTTTCATTACTTTTTTTTTCGCTGGCCCAATTTCAGTTGGCCCAGAACTCTTTTTTTTATTGTTTGGGCCAAACTAATGGCCCATATTTTTTTTAATGCTAATGGGCCTAAAATGAGACCCAATTCTCTATTTCAATACGTTTTTGGGCCGAGACAGATGGCCCAATCTATTTTCCTCTGGTCCAAAAAAAAACGTACAACACTATTTTTTTTGAACAGATCCAAGCCCACTGTTTTAATTGGGCCCAGACTCCTCTTTTTTTTTACAGCCCAGTCTTCACCTCACTAAAACGCACAGTTTCAATTTTTTTTAATGAAAAGGTGAAACGACGCCGTTTTGGCGCTGGAGGTTGTCTTCAACCTCCAACTGGGTCGCACCAGACCCGGTGAGGTGGCGGGTTGGGTCCGTCGGACCCGAAATCTTCTCTTCCTCGTAACTTTATCGTCCGACCTCCGTTTCACGCGTTCTTGGTGTCGTTTTCTTCGTTTTTTCGAGATCTACACAATGGGACTAATTTTGTGTCCTAAAATTGTTGTTTTTCAGTGACGCAATCACAAAAATGAAAAATGGTGTTTCCATGGTGTTTCTAACGTTCTTTCACTGTTTCCACTTTTCTTTTTGGGTTCCAAAAGGTTCATTTTCACTTACTGTCTTCCAGTACTATCTGTTCTATATCCTAGAATCTCATATCTCTCAAAAAAAATGAAACCGTGCTTGTTTATAAGCAAATAATATATGCACACATGCATGAATTACAATTCACACAGAACATTAAAAGCAAAATAATAAAAATAAAGCAAAGCCTCAGGAAACCATTTGCTCTGATACCACTGTAAGATTTCGGGCATACCTGGAATCCTTCAACTCACAAAATACCCACACGAGAATTGGAGCACCGATTTCGGACTCCAATTACGTTGCACAGCAAATACACCGGAAAGGAAGAGAAGATAATGTAAAGAGAGTCATGAGAGAATTTTTAGTCGGAAGTTATTTCTTTTCTCATTCTCATATATCTAAACTGACTCCATGATCCCCATATAATACGTATAGGTGGTTACCAATATTTGAAATTCAAATATTAAAAGAGAAAATAACACATATTGACCCATATTATTTATCTATTTTCGTTTCTACCCCAATTCAAATGGGCTTGGATCCAAATTCACAAAGGGTGGATCATCATATTCCAACAATACACCCTGTGAAACTGAGATCTAGAACTTCAATACACACACGTGTTCAGGTGGAATGACGCCATGGAAATTTAGGAATTTCATTTTGTATGGAGTGGCTATACCATTGAAAAATCAAGTTTGGGAAGCTGAAAAAACTGATTTGAGTTGCTGGTTCCATGTGAGTTAAAAAATAGAGCTAATGGTCCAATATTCGGATGAGTGGAATGTAAGTTATAAATTTTTCAAAGAGGTTTAGAGAAACTGTAAAATGATGTTTCTCTGATGCAACAATAGAAACTTTTGCTGGTTTGATGAAGTGAGGAGGTAACTTTGCTACTGATTATTATTTTTCCTTTATAGAGGATGAAAAGAGCTTTAAATAGAAGTTGGAAGCACTGCATTTGGAATTTTGTGGATTAAGTTATGAATTTTTAAAGATTCATGCAGAAAGCTGGAAAATTTCTGGTTTAGCATTTAATTGAATTTATGGACAGCTGTATTTAGGTGTACATTTAACAGAACTAATGATCTTTGTTAATCATAAAATTTGGTAAGCAAATAGTACTCATGACAAGCTTTGAAATGAGTACTAGATTGCATGATTTGAATAAATAGGTTGCAAGTTATGAACCAATGAAATGTGGTTCTTAAATCTGGAAAATTAGAAAAGTTGGTTAACAAGCAGTAATATTTGAGCACTAATTTGTAAATGGGTGTTGACTATAAATAGTGAGTGGTATTTTTCCTTGAAAGTAAATACAGAGAGCTTCAAATAGAAGCTTGAACCATTGTATTTGGAATTATATGGAATGAGTTATGATTTTTCAAAAATGATTGAAAAATTCAAAAGTCAAGGAAATGAAGTTAAATAATGTAAAGAGGTAAAAATGGGGTTAGGAGAAGAAGATTAGTTGGATAAATGTATAATTAACGTAATATTATATGTACATGTTTCTCTTTAGGATTCAATATTTGCCTGAGCACCCCAATGAGGTATGAAGAAAGGATTGTCTAAGAGAGGTAATGGTAAACGAAGAGTGACAGGTAGAAACCCTTTTTATTTTATTCTTATATATTTAATTCTACATGCTTGTTTGTGCTATGTGTGTTATACGTGCTGTGATACACTGATCACTAGGTTTTATGAAAGAACGATTGTGTGCTTTTAACAGAGCGGTACTCGTGAAATAGAGTACAGATATTACTTTGCAAAATAGCTGATTTTGAGAAGGAATAGTTATTCAGATATTCGGTGATTGAGCAATACCCAATTAGGGTATTGAATTGCGTATTATGTAATTCCTTAATTGTTCATGGCCATGTGATGTGTAAAGTTGTTAAGGGAGAACCTCATGATGTGATTTATTTTAGTATAAATACCGTATGAATATGTTGCTCATTTTGCATGATTGTGAATTTTATATATGACTATGGTTTCTATGGAGATTTTTGAATCTCACCCTCCCTTTCCACAAACTACAGCTAAGGCGGGCAGCTCAAAAGATAAAGAGTTAGTGACAAGGAAAGCTTATAAGATGGAAGAAACCCCTTCCCCTTTTGCATATCCATTTTGGATTTTAAATCAATAGTTAAAGATTCATTTCAAGATAAGCCTCGATGGCTTAGTGGTATTTAGATATAATTGTACAAATTATGTATATCATAATATGAAACAGAAGGCAATTCGCAGCACAAGCTTGGTGGGTCTATAACCCATAGATCCCAGGATCAAACTTGACTTAATGGATCCTTCTAAAAACAGCTTTATATAAAAGTTGTTTAGAAAGTTTTAAATTTTTTTGGAAAATCCTATTCTAACAAATGTGGGCAAAAGTTATTTTATGTAAATAGGACTCTTTTACCTAGATGAATTTAAAATGGGTAAGATTAAAGAACGAGTATAACAGTAATACTCTGAGTTAAGGGCTCTACCAAACATACTAGGTGACTGTTTCGCCATGTTCTAAGTCAACTCGATCCATCCGGTCTGAGTTCACATACATTACTTTTAACTCACAGAACACACATACACATCCCAAACCGGGACAAAGAGAATTGGATTTCCTCATTTTTGTTGGCAAATGGTTAAGAGGGAATGAATGTGGCCACATTTTGTACTTGACGATGCTGTAAACATGTCTGCTTTCTAATGAAAAGACACGCTATATTACCTATGATCCTTAATATATACAAGAGTTGGTTGAATTTTGTTGAGAAAACTAAAATAATTACATTACTTAAAAATATTTATTTATGTATATTATTTAAAATCATTTATTTATGTGTATTATTATATTAATTACATTATATAAATATTTATCAAATTAATTTCAAGACAAATAATAAATATAAATACTTTAAAGTAATGTATTTAACTTTATCAATCTCCCAAAAAAAATTAACTGACTTTAATATTAAGAATAAGATGTACTACTTTTCTTAGGAAAAGAAAAGGAGCAAACATACATGTGCACTAGTGGCCATTTCTAATATTATCTAGGCAACACAATTCCAAATATGCAAAACACAAGAAATAAAAAAAAATCACTTGATATTAATTCACGCTAGAACAGTATTAGGGGAAACCACTATGAGCTTATAAAAAGAAATTATAATTATCAAAAAAAAAAATTTGTAGCAAGTAACTATGAACATCGATCATGTTTTCACTTTCTACCTCAGAATCAATTATACCTGATCATTTGGTATGAAATTTGCTACTTTGGGATGTTACCGTACGTGATTCTGCCAATAATATTTTGACAACACCTACGATTAAAACATTTATAATAAACTCAAGCCGCTGATCTTGACAAGGGAGTAACTTCAGCAAGCGGAGTCGAAACCGGCGTCGGAAGCGGCGACGTCCGACACAGCGGACATGAAGAGTTCATCCTCAGCCACATATCAATACACTTCCGGTGAAACAAGTGGCCACAATCCGGCAACTCCCTCAACCACTCACTGTCACTGAAATCCCCCAAGCATATCGAACAAGTTGCCGCCGCGGAATTATCACCACCGGCACCGCCTTTCCTATCACGCTTCAAGTCGGAGTATAACAGCACCGGGTAAGTGTTCAAAGTCTCGTCATCCACACCTAACTGATGAGGACTGATCGTCGCCGGTGGATCTCCGACGCTAATGATGGTCCGTAAGTCAAAGCTTGCGTTGCGAATCTGGGACAGTCCTGACGGGTTCATGGCGATTCTCCGGGAGAAGAAATACAAGATGACGGCGATGAAAGTGAAGAGAAGGAGAATTCCGGTGGTTAGTCCGATGGAGTAATAGGCGTATCCGCTAAACGAAGGCTTAAAGCCAGGAGCCTCCGATGTGTTGGTGCTCATCGTCGTCGTCTTCGATTGTAATCAGATTTCAGAGAAGAAGAACAAATATAAGAGGATCAAATGGAAGTCTTGAGAAAACGAGGGTCAGAGTTATAGATAGCGGGTGATGTGTAATTTGGTTGTTGGTAATGAAGCTATAGATTTTAATTATTTACTCTAATTATTATTGAAGGTCAACTGATAATATCTGTAGTTTGATAGTATAAAAATGTGGACAGATATAAATATAAGTCATAAAGGACCTTAAATTATTTTTTCATGTTAATCTAACTTTATAAAATAATTTATGGTACATCCATCATTTCGAATAATTTAAAGTATTTTTAAGTACATATAGTGTTTTGAACTTTTTTCTGTTATGTTTAGTATTTTAAAATATTTTTCGGCGCATCCGGTAATTGATATTGTCAAGGGGCAGAAAAAAGATGTTTCGTGAGAAAAGGGGAGAGACTTAATTACATTTGGGAGATACTTGATTCTATATTTTATTGGTTGAGTAACTTTCACAATAACAAGTTGGCAGGTTCCTATGTACACAGATAATTAATGTGCATGATGATTTTTAAAGTCCTCAATCAACTTGGCTAGAATCGAACTATAAAATTAATTTGGTCAAATTCATGTCGAAATTTAATAAACCAATTCCTTTAAAGTCAAACCTTATCTCGGGGGAAGCCTATAGCCCTATATATCACAGAAGGCCCCTCCTTAGATAAGAAGCCTTTCTTGTAGGTGGAGGCCAATAAATGGCGATCGGCGTGTATGTTGCTATACGTTAGCTGTTTAAAATTCAACTTCTCTTTTCGTTAATTACATAATCAACTATATGTTGTAAGCAAACCGACCAAAGTATTAAACATAAATTACTTCTAGTATGTTTCACAAATATCAAGGGAAATTTAAATTTCATTAACTTTACCTTAAAATTCAATAACTCTCCAAATTTATTCATATTTAATATACATTATAATTCATAAGAACAAAGTTGACACATAATAAATTAAGAGTTAAATTGTAAATTTACATGAAAAATTTAATAAATTAATTTATAAATAGAATTAAAAACATTTTATTTCTCTACCCTTGTAGATAGAACGAGAGAAGTGTAATGGTATAATGATTTGAATCTTTAACATTGTACTAGATTGACATACACTCATTTTCGGATGGTAATTAGTGTGTATAAGTACGTATGACTATATGACCATTTTCATATACATAGAGAGTACATGGTATAACTATATACTTTATTTCCTTCTATAAAAAAATATATATTGCATCCTGTTTTTAATACAAGAATTGGATAACCAAATTACTAAGAGAACTATTTACATATTTAAAGAATATCATGTCATCCATACTCTTCCCAATAAAAATGTTTCAAGTGTTTTCTATTGTAAATCCTACAAATATCTGTTATAATGAATTATAAAAAAAGAGAAACAATTATTATAGATTTATGGGATTATAATATTCATAATAGAAGATACTTGAAATATTTTTATTGGACAGAGTATGAATGACGTGACACTATGAAAATATTTGACTATTTCTTGTTTACTAATACTAAAAAAATTGGTTAAATTAGTTATTGTAATAAGTGAGTATTGATTTTCTTAAAATAACATCTTTAATCATGCATATTAAACCTATCATTTGATGGAGATTTCCTTAATATATACAATCAATAAAAAATTAGATATGCTAGAATAAAAATTTTAAATTTAGAAGATCAAGTAAATTGAGATTTTATATCGAATACCAAAATAAACTTGTAATTTAATTTTTTTTTATATTAGAGACTGGAGAGAAATATTTTATTTCATTAACTTCTTGGGGCTCTAGTCGCGATGTCGATGGTGTCCATATATATATATATATATACATCGTATATTAGATGTTGGGTTCTTAATTTTTCTATTGGCCGATCATATAATATACATTTGATCATCAGTTCAAATTCATACGTAATGTTACCTCTGAAAACTCCTCTCCATGTGGTCAAAATGTCTACATAGATCGATCACAGAAGTCCTAATTTGATCTGGCCATCCCTCGACTGCAAAATTCTAACTCTTTTCCATTCATAAAATAACATCAAATCGGTTGCATCTAATAAAATGGGTTAACGACTCATAATATAATAAATTAATGTTTAAATTTTTGTTAAGAGAAGTAAGTACTTATGTTTAGTACCTAACAATATCTTGAACAGATTGACTTCAAAGAGAACACATATACTTAGAGAAAAATCACATGGAAAGAAACAAGACGCTGTGAATATTACAGAAGATTTCTTTACCTAAAAAGATAGGTAATCAATAATCATATAATCAACATATCCGAAGGGCATATGGGTGTGTGTATTCGTATGTGTGAAGGTAATGAGCAAATACTTAATTTTATACTTTGTATTGAGTAAGGTGCAAGAAAGGGATAATGCTTTAATTCTGTTCAATATGTGTGAACTACGGAACAAACCACAAACAATGAGAAGGAATTCAAAGAAACGTAAGCCTATGTGATGGAAAAGCTAAGGAAAATACGTAAGATTCTGTTTCCATGAAACCATTTCCTAGCTGCTGCTGAGAAAACCATGGAATAATTAATCCAAATTCCCACAGAAACCAAAATAATTGCATGGCGTATACTTCTTGTGAAATTTTGTTTAGAGTGATATAAATTATAAAAACATTTCACAACTACTCTTAATGATGGCCATTAACATTTATCATAATAGTACTAATCCTAATTACTCACTCCTTCCAATAAATTTACTGTTACTTTTGAGGGTTGATTACATGAAGGATATTCTTTGAGATAATACATCATTAGATGATTAACTTTTTGATCAAAAAAATATAGATGATTAACAAAATTTTACTGCAAATTATTCTTTTTTAGTAAAGCAAATAAGTTTTTCAGAAAGTTTTGGAAACCAAAACAAGAAACCCAATAATTTTGTCATAATTTTAACGCTCATTATACTTTTGGTTCCAACTCACATCACATTTAAGAAAAGAAAAACCTTCAAAAAAATAGTTGTGTTGTCATTTGCAGCATAAGATCTTGAGTTCTTGACACAGCCACACCATTTTTTGCTAGTATATTTAAATTTTAAACGATCACGAGGTTGTGAGGACATGCCATTCTTTATATTTTTATTAAATGTAATTATATTTAACTTATAAGTATCTTTTTATTAGAAACAATCATATTTAAGGCGTTGTTA
>QFDD01001996.1:0-12681 GCA_006871305.1 Vachellia collinsii | reverse complement strand
AAGAAAAAATTGGACCAAGGGCTCCAAGCTTCTCTGGTTACAATTTATTTACGGAAGAATTTCACAAGAAGGAGTATGAGGAGAAGCAGAAGCAGAAGGAAAAGGGGAAGGGAAAGGGGAAGGGGGTGATGGTGAGGATGTAAAGTCATTTAAAGAGGTCAATAAAGAAGTGAGGGATGCTTGGAGTAACTTGAGTGATAAGAAGAGGGAGGAATATAGTGAACGAGCCAAGGCATTGAGAGCCCAGGGTAAAGGGATGCAGTATGTTGTTCCCTTCCACACAAGATGCACGCCAAACAAATTTATGGCAATTTGCAATACCATTAAGGGCAGACCCAAGTTAATGGCAAGGCTCAAGAAAATTGGGTTTGACAAGTTGGTCAATGTTTCTTGCCATGTAATAAACCGTGACCTATGTGCTGAGTTTATGAGATGTTTTGACCCTCCAACCAAGCAAGTCACAATTAGAGGGCACACTCGTTCTATAAGGCCAGAAGATGTCAGTGCATTGATGGGTCTACCTATTGGAGGTGATGACATCGAAGTAAATATTGATGATAAAGATGATATTTTAAGTGATTTGAAGAGTGTATATGGCGGTGTCAAATACGAAGAAATTGGAAAGCTTTTGTTGGGAAAACCTGATGTAAATTTTGAGTTCTACTTTGTTGTCTTTGCATTGGGAACCTTGTTAGCTCCAAGTGGAAGCATCTATATTAGTGACCGTGTTTTGAAGGTGATGACAGTCACTAAGGATGCACTTGATAAGTTTGATTGGTGTTCGTTTGTCTTGAAAGAACTTTCCAATTCAATTGTCAATTTCAAGAGGGATACTGGTAAAGGGAATGGTAAAGAGAGGAAAACGATTAGTGGATGTATATACTTCTTAATGGTAAGTGATGTTTTTTTTGTTTTTTTTTGGAATACACTAACTCCAGTGGACTAATCAACGTTTGTTTCCTTTGTAAACAGCTGTTTTGTTTGCAAAATTTCCGATTGGGAAAATTGAAATGCTGTAATGATGATGATGCCATGGTATTTTGGAATGACAATAGGGTGAAGAGTAGAGTATTGATTGAGAAAGAAAGTGGAAAAGGGTTGCTTCATGGTGGGAGAAATGCAATGTGGCATGGTTGTACAACCTCTAATGTACCGACAAGCCTTACTCACCCGGTGGGAACCTTACATCTTCACTTTTACATGGCATGATGTATTTTATGTAAATATCTTATTGCTAATCAACGTTCTATGTTTTAGGAAGTACGAAGAACTTATGTTAGGCTAGTTTCCATGATTGGGGAGGAACTGCTTGCGCTGCAAGACAGGTTATCGAGTGATAATACAGAAACTGGCCCTGACCAAGTTCAGAACCAAGCAGCTGCACCTGAAAAGGAAGATGACGAGGAGATACTTGAAGAAGATGACAAGGAGATGGCTAGAGAGCAGGATTCTGAAATTGAAGAGCATGACAATGATGACAATGATGATGGAGATAAGGATGAACATGAGAGAGAAGGTGAACAGGACATACAATTTTTGGATGCAGATTCAAATAGTGAAGGAAATGAAGGTGATAACGATGAGGAAGGAAATGAAGGTAAGGGAGATGAGGCTAGTAGACAAAGTCCCATAACAGTAGGAAGACCGAAGAGGAAGATTATACCGAGCTCATTCCGAAAGTCCCCATGGATTGATACACAAAGGAAGACTAGGGGAAGAGAAAAAATGATGACAAATACATCCTATTTCAACTGTGTACAAATTCATGTACAAAAGAAGAGGCAACCGAGTAAGTTTTACATATTTGTGGTTGTTGGCTACTTTAATTTTACAAAAGAAGATTCAAATATTTGTGGTTGTACAAATTGAACTGATGTGCCAATTGTTTTCATTAAGGGAATATGTTGCAATGCATGGCTACTTCCTCACAAGGAAAGAGTTGCAATGTCTCCGACCAAGAGCGTGGATTAATAGCACTGTAAGTGAATCATGCATCGAGCCAAATAATTCTTTGCATTCTTATTTTTTCATTTGTGTACTGATGCCTCCTTTTGTATGCATATCACATAGATGGTTTCAATGGTGGCCACGACTTTAGTTGCTGATCAAAAGGAGAATAGTGGGAATGTTAGTAGACACATTTTCACATCTAAATTCATGCAGAAAATAGTGGACAATCTTAGTAAATGGAGCTTGCAAGGAAATGAAGCCGAAATCCTCCCTAAACACCTAGGATATAACATTGGGGATTGTGACTTCATATTCGGTCCTGCTATTAAATATGGCCACTGGTTTTGCTATGTTGTGGAGCCAAAATCCATGAAATTCTATGTACTTGACTCAAAGGTCGATGTCATCACATATTTGAGGCAACAACATGTTGGGGACAAACCAAAGCCAACAAAGAAAAAGAGAAGAGGAGAAATTGATCCAAAGGAATTTTTGGTTGTCCAAGTTGTAAGAAACACCAACTTGTCTACAATTGTATTTGTAATTATTTGTTACATAGATATTTTTGTGCCTCATGTCGTTTTCTTATTTACAGAGAGATTGTTTGTTTAAAATTCTTCGAAGCGTTAAGCCTACCTTGTTTGAGAATGAGGAACACATCACAAAGGAGGTGATATGGTCAAAAGTCCATGTACAATCTGACATGTGAGCTTATTGCACTTATTAATTTCTGTTTTGTATGTGATGATTGTCAGATAGATACTTTCATTTCTAATTTGAATACCATTACAATTGCAGTCACTCCTATGGTGTACATCTTCTCACATGGCTACAAATGTGGGATGGAACTGAGCAAGATGCTGAAGGTTACACCATGCCACACTATTCAGCGGATGATCTCATCGAAATCAAAGTTGGTTTGTTGTGGTGGCTTGTTAATCACCCTCAAAACACACATGCTCAGAAGGTTATGTCATTGCTAGAGCGAAGTCATTAAGGTGGAAGATGAAAATGAAACTTGAGCTTAATTTACATCTTTTGTATGTACCATATATAATTATTAGTATTTGAATACAGACTTGGTGTAATGTGTTGCTTTAGTGGGAACCCATATATATCATTGAGTATACAGGTTTAGTTAACAAATATTGGCATATAGATTGTGATTATTACTAACAGTGAGTATTAACAACCATATGACCATATTAACAAGATAAACAACCCAATCTGAGGGCATTAATAACCCAATCTGAGTGAATTAACAACTGTAACTGAGTGAATTAACAAACCAATCTAAAGGAATTAACAACGCAATCTGAGTGAATTGACAACCCAATCTGAGTGATTTAACAACTGTAACTGAGTGAATTGACAACCCAATCTGAGTGAATTAACAACATGATCTCAGTGAGTTAACAACCCAATCTGAGTGCGTTAACAACTTCATCTGAGTGAATTAACAAGCAAATCTCAGTGCATTAACAACTCTATCTGAGCGCATTAACAACCCAATCTTAGTGATTTAACAACTGTAACTAAGTGAATTAACAACCCAATTTGAGTGAATTAACAACGTGTTCTCAGTGAGTTAACAACCCAATTTGAGTGCGTTAACAACTTCATCTGAGTGAATTCACAAGCAAATCTGAGTGCATTAACAACTCTATCTGAGCGAATTAACATCCCAATCTCCGTGAATTAACAACCCAATCTGAGTGAATTGACAACCTAATCTGAGTGAATTAACGTGATCTTAGTGAGTTAACAACTTCATCTGAGTGAATTCACAAGAAAATCTGCGTGCAGTAACAACTCTATCTGAGCGAATTAACATCCCAATCTCCGTGAATTAACAACTGTAACTGAGTGAATTAACAACCCAATCTGAGTGAATTGACAACCTAATCTAAGTGAATTAACAACGTGATCTCAGTGAGTTAACAACCCAATCTGAGTGCATTAACAATTGCATCTGAGTAAATTAACAAGAAAATATGAGTGCATTAACAACTCTATCTGAGCGAATTAACAACCCAATCTGAGTGATTTAACAACTGTAACTGAGTGAATTAACAACCCAATCTGAGTGAATTAACAATGTGTTCTCAGTGAGTTAACAACCAAATCTGAGTGCATTATATATTCATGTATGAACAATATCAATACATCCACTAACAAGCTCAGGTGAATGTACTAACAAGTACAAGTGACTTATATAACAAGTGCTGGTGAGTACATTAACAAGTTCAGTTGTATACACTGACATTAGATTATACACAAACTTTCCAATAATAAGAAATGCAGGTTGGATACAACAGTTGCACTATTATATCCAAACTTCATTTACATATTCAAATGCATCTACAAGGTACTAACTACCTATTTCACATACCGGAAACAAAAATCTAACGGCCTGGATTTTTATGTACAATTTCAAAAAATATAATATGAGATGCATTTTCCAAAAGAGACACACAACCACAAGCTTGTTTCAGTTTGGATTCGGATTTTTGCATGGCTTTACAGTGTGTCCTGGCTCTTTACACCTGCCACAGTAATAAATCCGCTTGTTTTGATGTTGAGATTCAATCCTCCGTTTCCTTGGCCTTCCTGGAGGTCTCCGAGTGATTGGTGGTTCTAACAACGTCTGGGTCAGCAATTGAGTAACAGTGAGGGATTCATACCGTGGGCAATCATGTGTTGCTATTGGCTTCATAAGAGCTGCATATATCTTTTCTTAACTAGACAATTTGTAGCAATCTTCCACATACATGTAGACATTACGGTGAAGTGATTTGATTACTGCACATGCATGTGAACAAGGAATTCCACTCATTTGCCATGCCAAGCAAGTACATTTGTGTGCCAAAAGATCATTTGTTAAATGGATGACTCGATTGTTGCAAATTGTTATAACTGAAATATTATCATCACCATAATAGTCACACTCCATATTTCTAGCCCTACTAACTTCTTCCATCAACTTCATCTCAATATTCGGTCCTATGCCATTTTTCCAGTTAGTCATTGCTGCCTTGCATGCAACCAGCTTCTTTGCCAATTTGTCTCGATGCTCTTGAATGAAAACATCAACATTGTGTTGCCTTTCATCCACAACCCACGCATTGAATGACTCTGCTAGATTTGATGTTATTTTGTCCCACCTTTTGTGAGGGAACTTGCTTTGAGCCCATCTCTCTACTTCTCCATCTGTTTCAACCCATTGTGCCAAGTGTACAGAGAATAATTTCAGTTGTCCCAATGCAACTTTATATTCATGTTTGTGCCTTGCATAACCAATTGCGTCAAGCATCTTCAGTACATCCTCATTGTTATTCCCACTAATCCGTGCCCTTCCTTTGTTGCACTTGACATATTCTGCACGAAAATTTTCTTTCACATGCCTATAGCAAAATGCATGTCTATCACCATCAAATATATCACGAACAGCACTATTAATTGAAGGATTCCTGTCAGACACTATTGTAATGTCCCTTGTACCTATGCAATCCTTCAAATTCTGGAGAAACCAACTCCAATTCACATGTGTTTCCCCATCAACTATGGCATATGCCAAAGGATACAATTGATCATTAGCATCATATGCATTAGCCAAAACCAAAGTTCCCTTGTAAGGACCGCTAAGATGACATCCATCTACATAAAGTATAGGTCTACACCCTTGTAAGAACCCTGTAATGGAGCATCCATAAGCAATGAAAACACTCTCAAAATTTTTAGCGGCTAAGAACTTACATATAGCAACCGTATCTGGGTCAGTCTCCACTAGCCTATCACATATCCAAGGAATTGCCATGTATG
This sequence comes from Vachellia collinsii, assembly GCA_006871305.1. Lineage (NCBI taxonomy): Eukaryota > Viridiplantae > Streptophyta > Magnoliopsida > Fabales > Fabaceae > Vachellia > Vachellia collinsii. Next base: position 6,909 of record QFDD01001996.1, on the reverse strand, counting down.
AATGCTCTGGCCGACCATGTATTTCCCTCAATGCTCTTTCTTTGCCCCTGTATGCTTGAGCATAATTTAGCTGCACCCCATATTCTGTATGCATGTATCTCATTATCTCATTTGCATTCTTATCAATGTTACACCTTAAGTTGTCCACCATGATTGATGATGTCAGCTTCGATATTTTTGAATGAGGCACAACTAGATTGTCTTGTGCAGAATGTATGTGATCATCTCTCAAAGTCCTGATAATTAGAAATTCTGTATCTTGCCGTTCTCCCATTGAGTATGCTCCCAAGTACCATGGACATCCATCAACCATGCATTTCACAATGATTTTCTGCTTGTTGTTTTTGACATACTTATATGCAAAATTATTGGCAACACTATACTTGTATAAAGTTTGCCTAAGAGCATTTGCATTCTGGAAAAATTGTCCCTTTCCCATTATCAGTTCCTTCCACTTTACACCATTGGATTCAAGTCTTTCGGTTGGCATCATTTGGATAGCACATGCTAAAGAAGGTGAGTCTTCATTAGACATAGTATCTGATAAGCTCTCCAAACCTTCTGAACAGTCATCAAACCTGCATGAAAAATACACATACAATATGTTAGCCACGATAAGTTCACAGCACATCTTTCAAAGTTTATTTTATACAATGAAATATAACTTACACATATTCATTGCCCCTTTGATCGTCTCTCCCACACAGTATAGCATCATCTTCAATTTCTCCTTCATCTACGTAGAGATGCCCACTTTCACAATTGAAATTAATTAAATGCTCTATTCCTTCATCATCTACAAGGTCCACAAATGTGCTTGTATCAAATTGTAGCGTGAACTTCATAACACGTTGATTACTCTCTTTCCCCACAATTGAGGATATTTGTCTTCTCAACTCTTCAAAAGTTGTGCTTTCCTTAATTACTCTTGATCTTACTATTCCCCCAACATAGGTTGTATTGCCTGCTACACCTGCTACAAACCGTCCACCTATGTGAAGGAAACAAAGTATGCTCTTTACGGAGGTGCTAGCCATCATTTATTTCTACCTGCACAACACAGTTGTTATTAACAAGTTCATCTCCAATATTAACAACTATCGGTGCTGCTGTTAACAATACATTTTGATTCAAACATCAGTACTTAAAAACCAGACAACTTTTACTTTGACCTTCATGGTCACTTTCCACTTTTCACGTGTACACATAACAATAAAAACCCATCAACAATGAAAAAATCCAAAACCCTTCATAAATACCATTACCTATACAAAACCAATAAAATGTTAAAAATTTCGCACCAGACATGAAGTTGTTGTTAACAAGTTTACCTTAATAGTTAACAACTATCACTGCTACTATTAACAATACATTTTCCACTTTACACAACACGTTATACCCATAACTTTTTTTACCTTCATCTTCATTCCCATGCACATGAATTACAGAAACAGAGCTGATATAACAGAAAAACAGAGCGTTCATATCCTAGTAATAAAGAATTAATTTATTAATTTATACCTAAAAGTATTACACCTAAAAGTAAAGTAGTCATCCCTTATAACATCTTCAATCATCAAACTCACATTTAAATCTCAATATTTCCACAAAATCAAAAATCATCCCGCTTTCAAGTCAAAAGAATAATAAAGAAGAGGATAGTATGGTGCAGATTTTCACAGACACTGTAGAAGCTAAGAATACCTGTTATTATTGCTTCTATTATTTTATTATCAATATTGTCATAGCAACGTTGGGTGAACAAATAAAGCTTCAAACTAGATTTCATTCACACCTGTTTATTCTTTCACCTCCTACCACTGTTGCTACTGCATTTTAGCACTTCTTCACTCTCCCCATAACATTATCTACCTCATCAGACGATCGCCTGGAATGCAGCGATGAGACATTGCGAGGCTGGAATGTACTGACAGAAGGGATGGGTTGGAGTTGCTCCGACGTACGTGACTGAAGGAGAGAGAGACAAAGGCAAAGATGCAATCGTGGGCAGCAAATAACTATATAATGGGAAGAAAAAATAAAAAGGATTAAGGGCATAAGGGTAATTGAATCTCTTCAATTTATTACAATGAAGTCCCGCGGGACTTGAAAATAAATGTGCGATTTCGTGGGACTGTTTAATTATAAAATCCCTTGCACGGGACCTAAGTGTCAAGGAATGGATTTAATAAACCAAAAGTCTAATAACAAGTGAATGCAAAAAGACTTAATAAACCAAAAGACTGAATATTTGAATGCCCAAGAATCACCTTATTCAGTTGTTTCTGGAGAACAATTATTTTCTGGGCGGGGGTGAAGGATTCACAGCAGAAGAAGATCGTATTGAAGTCGAACCCTTTGTAGAGCTCTTTCCAATAGATTTGTTGGCATCTTTTGAAGTTGAACCTTTTGATGCCTCATGAACATAAGTCTCAATCAGTAATTTATCATATTTAGGAATAGGACCTGCTAAGAGCGGTGCTCTTGGATAAAAAAATATAAACGGCGCGTGTGTCATTTTGAAATACAACTCGTCCCTGAAAGATGCAATGCTCTACGGCGAACATTGAATCATATTTAAAGAACCCTCAATCTCAACTAAATTATTCTATTGATATTGCCGAAAAATATGGTTTTATCTCTTACTACAGATACAATCTCAACTGTTTATCCAAAATAATCTCAATTCTCAACTAAGAAATAATAATTATCAAAAGTAATTAGATTGAGTTAAGATTTCAGATCATCACAATCGTTTTTGGCCAAAAGATCATCACAATTGATTTCACGTATTATTTTACTTAACCGTTGGTAATAATGGATTTAAAAATTTAAAAAAATGAAAATTAAAAATAATTTTCAAAAATTTAAAAGAATATAAAAGTCATGTTGATTACATCGTAATTTTATTTTTATTTTATTATTATTCAACTATAAATTCACATTAAAAAAGAATAGGACATGGTATATATGATTGGAGAACTTGAATAATGAATATAGGAAACTTGATGCAAGTATAGTCCTAAAAAGATAGAGAAGTGGAGTTCAAAATTGTTGATTGATTGCAAAAAATTTTGATCCCAGGATCGTGTTTAATAATGTAATATATTATTATAAAAATTGTGGTTTGGCTACCTTGACAAAAATAGTTCAGATTCCATGTATGATTAGTTTAATGTATTGACAACAAAAAATTCAATACTGAAAACAAACCAAGAAAACCAGCACCATCCAACAAAATTGTAATTATATACTAGTACGTTTTTAATATAAGATTTAGTTTGCAGACTAAATCTCACATTTCGTAGTTGCCTATCTTCCTCATTATTTGGAACCATTATCTAAGTCATATCAATTTGTACGTTATATACGGTCCATAGAAAATAATATCTCAAATCTCCTACGCACACGTAAACGCACACTATGCTTTTTTTTATAAGAAAGAGGAAACTCCTCAAGACACGCTACCCCACATCAGTGGACTCAATACAATCTGTTAGGATCGGATTTGACTAAGAGGGGGGTGAATTGGTCTAAAAATTTTTTCGCAAACTTTGAACGTAAAACAGAGTATGAAAGAAAGTGACTCAAAAATTTATCCTGGTTCGGTCCTCGTGACCTACGTCCAGTCCTCAGAACCCTCTGAGCTTTTCAAATCCACTAATCACAAAAGATTACAATCAAACAGAAGAAGGACTCTCCCCCTTCCTAACTCAAACTAACCCACAGACACTTTTGCTCGTGTCTAAACCAAATCAAGATTCTCCAACCTTGAGCAACTCTATCAAATTCAATAAATGAACAAGAATATTATCCTTTATGAGAATTTAATGATAATCACTGAAGCTCTTAAATGAGATTATGAAAACAGAGTATGAAGCTGAAGCGTAATAAATTTTCTTTCTTGTATGCGCATTCTCTGTCTTCCGGTGACTTGAATGAGTTGCCTTTTATAGGTGATGGGTATTAAATGTCCGTTAGAGACATTAATGTTTGCGTTAGACTCATCGTCGTCGTTCACCTTCCCGCATTGAATGCGCCTGCATGCTTCTGACAATAGGTAGGATGAAATTATGAGATTTTGTCCGTTGAATCTCTTTTTGTTTAGGCAACCAGAACTTCATTCCCTACTAATAAATAAGTCAGTTAAGCATTTATGATGGTAGGTATGATTCAAATAATCGTTGCATGAAAAAGGAAAGATTTTGGGATCAGATTAAAGTTCCTGACACGCTGCGTAATTGTCAGAGATTGAAACTCAAGTTTTGTCTCTTCATAACTAGAGTTATTGAAGAATTTTCAAAGTGGAAATCTCATAACTTTTATTGCAACTCGAGTTTGAATAAGAGTTTTGATAAAACTTGAGTTGTGGAACTTAAAACTCGGGTTTTCAGAAGTTCCAGTAAGCCAAAATACTTTGTGCTCTTTGAGACTCGAGTTTAATTAGGCAAAACTTCAAGTTTTGACATTTTTCAAATCATAACTTTCATTGCAACTCGAGTTTCCTTGAGAGTTTTGAGTTACAACATGTTTTCTATTCGAGACTTGAGTTTTGTCTCATGAAACTTCAAGTTATAGGTAAAACTTTCATGTATAACTTGAGTTTCATTGGAAGTTTCAGGTTTAAGAGGACTTTCTTCCCAAAACTCGAGTTATAAGAAAACTCTTAATGAAAACTTGAAGGTTGGAAAGAAGTTTTGAAGTTTATAAATTTTCCTTAGCTCGAAACTTGAGTTCTGTAAACCCAAAACTCAAGTTATGCCATAACCTTTGCTTAAACTTCAAGTTGAGAAGGAAGTTTCATTTCTCTCTCTTCGAAACTCGAGTTTTGAAGGTTCATAACTCGAGTTCCAACAAAACTTTTATTAAAACTTCAAGTTCTGGAAGGAAGTTTCGATTTTCAAAATCACTTGAGAGCCCGAAACTCGAGTTCTGTGAAATGAAACTCGAGTTTTGCCAAAACTTCCAACATAACTTGAGTTTCCACTAAGAGTTCTGATTTTCTAAAACACTTCCAATAATCGAAACTCGAGTTCTAAAACATGGAACTCGAGTTTTGAGATAACTTTTACTCAAACTTGAGTTCTTTTGAGAGTTTTGCATTTCTAAAACCTTTTTCAAAACCCGAGACTCGAGTTTTGATATAACTCGAATCAGAACTTGAGTTCTCTTGAAAGTTTGAGATTTTGAACACATTTTTAAACACTGTAACTCGAGTTCTAAAGCACATAACTCGAGTTCTCTCAAAGATTTCATTAAAAACTCGAAGTTTTCTAAAACTTTCTGAAAACCAATAATCTAAACATAATTTCAAAACCATATTTATCATCATCAAAACATTATCTCAACATTCTCCCCCTTTTGATGATGACAAAACCAATTAACAAAATATAAGATCTGATTAAGCAACTCAGATCTAACAATTTGTCAACTGCACATAAAATTCATCAAACTTCATAAATTGATCAGAAAATTCAGAGTTCAGAAATAAGAAACATATACAAGTCACAATACAAAATATAAGAGTCACCACTTCTCCCCCTTTTTGTCATCAATCAAAGAGGGTGAGAGGGAGAGGCAGAAGAAGGTGAAGGTGAAGAGTTAGAGATGTTGAAAATGGTGGTGAGAGGTGCAAGGGAAAGAGGAGGCTCAGAGGGGGTAGGCTCAGAACCTGCAGATGGCTGACCAGACTCAATAGGATGGTACTCAAGTAGAAGCAAGGGAGTATGGTTAGAACCAGGAACAGGAACTGAAGGAGTAGGAGCAGGCACAGGGGATGAGGGAGCAGGAGATGAGGGAACAGGCTCTGAGTCAGGAGCAGGATCAACAACTGGAGAAGTAACAGGAGAGGGTACTGAGGGTGTAGGAGCTGGAGATGCTGGAAGAGGAAATGTCATTGGAGATGTAAAGGTAGGCTCAGGAGAGGGCTCAGGTCCATACGGCTCAGATGTAGGAGGAGGGACCTGAAATCCTCTGATGAAGTCTTCAATGGAAGTCATCCTTCCTTCCAAAGAAGCAATCCTAGAATCCACAGATCCTCTCAAAGAGTCCACTGATGTCTGAAGTGCATCCACAGAGACTTTGAGCTCACTCACTACTATATCAAGGGATCTCCCAGTGAAGTACTCAGTAGCATACAACATAAGGTTGTTCATATATTTCTGAGTCTTAGAGCGGAAGGCCTATGTTAATTGCTCACTCATCTTCCTGAACTCAGTCTCCAAGAAGTGTTGGACTGAGGCCTGAGCAAAGGAAGGTGCTGAGGTGGGCTGCTGTGGGGCTGAAGACTGTGCCTCATCCTAGGGCACTCTGGAGGGTCCTGAAGCAGTCTTCCTCTTCTGCTTGCTCTGTGCAGTGGTCTGACCAGGTGTGATATGAATCTCAATCTTCATCCTATGAAGATGAGTCTCCTTGAACTCAATGGGCTTCAATGCCTTCTGATCTTTCAAAATGTGCCAGATCTTATGAAGCTTCATGATCCTAGACACCAAACAGGGGTAAGGTACTGCCATCCTCTTAGACTTGGAGGTTCTAAACCTCCACATCTCCTTGTTAGGATCGGATTTGACCAAGAGGGGGGGGTGAATTGGTCTTAATGAAATTTTCGCAAGCGTGAGATGAAAAACAGAGTATGAAAGAAATCAACACAGAGATTTATCCTGGTTCGGTCCACTTGACCTACGTCCAGTCCTCAGATTCCTCTGAGCTTTTCTCAATCCACTAATCTTAAAAAGATTACAACCAATCACAAGAAGGACTCTCCCCCTTCTTAACTCAATCTATCCCCCAGACACTTTTGCTCGTGTCTAAACCAACACAAGGTACTCCGACCTTGACCAACTCTCTCTCAAAGGAATAAATGAACAAGAATATTCTCCTTTATGAGAATTTAATGATGAACACTGAAGC
>QFDD01001994.1:0-14258 GCA_006871305.1 Vachellia collinsii | reverse complement strand
TTGAGTTCACTTTTTTTTCTCGTGTAACTTCTTGAAGCTTGTCAATAGCAAATATAGAGAGCTTAAAGTGCAATGAACTTCCTTTTGATGGGTCTCTTTATGTAAAACAATATGCTGAATTACTCATGCTCAATCTCAGCATCCCTAGGCCTTGCAAAGATGGTGTTGCAGCAAGAGGAGTAAGAAACTCTATCAAACTCACCCACCCATCATCTTTGATTTTCCCAACCTTCTCTAGATCCAACCATTTACACTTAATGTTGCTGGAGAGGTGAAACAGAAGGAACACAGAAAATAGCTTTTTAAGAGTAGAGATTTGGGTAGAACAATGAGTTCTATGTTGACATGCTCTGTGTCTGTGAAACTTGCCTAGCCATTCTCTTTCTTTTGAAATAATCAAAATATTAAGAACCCTTTTCCAAAGTGCTCTGTGTGTGTGTGTGTGTGTGTATTTAAATCATGTCCATACTATGGGCATAGTTTTGGAAAGGATGCTCAATTTTGTTGCAATTTCTGGCAGCCACTGCCCTTTCTAATCTTGTTTGAACCTTTTGTGTGGCTTATAGTGTGTATCTTTTTAGTTTTGAATGAGCTGATTATCTATGTATACTGCTCATGAATAAAATGGTTGCAAGTTGAAACATGATGTCCTTTGTTTTTGACTTACTGTGTATATGAATAATTACTGCAATGATTTCTCAAGGATTTGAATGAAGAAAGTACAAGGGAATATTGTAATTTTATGCCTTCTTTTAGTCATGCAAAATTACTAATGAACCCAAATTGATCCATATATCTACGTATTATTGTTTTATTTCCTCTTTAAAATGATTGTTGTCTTTGATGGTTTTAAAATTGAAGTATTTTACTATTTTGAAGAGGTGTATTGATGTATAAGGGTATTAACTAAGGATGCCTTTTGAATATATACATTATTGATTGACATTTTAATCAGTTAGATGGGCAGAGAATTGGCCAATTCTAGTTGTGGTGTTGTAATCTTTATTTTTTTTTGTTAGTAACATGATGGCAGAAATAGTCTGATTGATATACTGATATCAGCTTCTAGTTATTTTGCTTTTAGGGTTACGCATCGATTGAATTTGAGCATGCTGAACTTGAATGGATCTGAACTTCTTGCTCCAACTATATATGCTGATAGGGCTTTTAGCAATGGGTCAATCAAAAGGAAGATTGTTAGGTATGTATGCCGACTTTTTTTAACAATTAATTATAATAACATTTGATACAAAGAGCTAAAAAGAGGGTATTTGATGTTTAGATCTCTTATGAAAATACTATAATTTGCATAATTGAACTGTGACCAAGTCGTTTTATAAACCATCCAAAAATGCACTTTGAAAGTATTCTTTTGAACAAGTGTCCTAAAAGTAAATTAAAAATGCTATAGATGATTGTAAGGGCACGAAAAATGCACTTTGAAAGTATTCTTTTGAACAAGTGTCCTAAAAGTAAATTAAAAATGCTATAGATGATTGTAAGGGCACGAAAATTCGTCATGTGCTTTATTGAACTTTCATTTAAAGCCGCATGTCCGTGTTAAAGAAATTTATTTTGATTGTGTCTTGTGAAGATTAAGGGGACTAGTGGGGCTAAATTTAAAGCCAACAACCATCATTTGAGGCTTTTTTATGATGGATTTTGATAACGACCCAAACCCTTTGTTGACTTATTCAAGAAGGGGTAAATGTGTCAGAGACAATTGAGGAGCCCACTTTCACATCTTTTGTGTTGTTGCTATTTTTTTGCCTTTATCAACTCAGTTTAATTATTTAATAATTCTAGCATTAATTAGGATCCCTATTATTTTGGTCAGTTTCAAATTGTTTCCGTTAATTTGCGTTAGCATTTGGATTCATTCTCTTTATAATCGCTATTATAAATAGCACATTTGGGGTCATAAATACAACATTCAGATTTCAGAGAAGAATTTTCTTGGGAGATTCTCTTTAGGCTATTTGAGAGGGAGAATGGTGAGATTCTTGCTGCTTCTTTTCTCAATAAATTATTTTTACTTTGTTATTTTCTTTTCTTTCCTTAAACTAAGAAAAATCAGCTCGGGAGTTTCATGGTATCTGAAGAATTTCTTAGCTTTAAGGATCCACCCCCTCGACTCCCCTTCGCTAAACTTCAGAAACTCACGCTTCATATACGGAAGACGACGCCAATAGAAACCATCAACATCATCCTCGCTGTCATCTTCCCAAGGGGATCGAGCCTTCCCTCTCGTGTTGGATAGTCGCTGCTTCCAGGGTCAAGACTTTTTCTGCTAGAGCATCGATGGCGTCGAGTCGGGAGGCTATTGCAGCTAATGGGTCAGCGACCGATTGAGTAGCTTTCGAATCCTGGTTCGCATTTGAAGCTCGCGTGGTCACCATAATGATCATAATGTGGCTTTGATGCCAAAAATGGTAAAAACCCAAACTGATTTTTCTTAGTTTAAGAAAAGAAAAGAAAATAACAGTGTAAAAATAATCTATTGAGAAAAGAAGTAGCAAGAATCTTATTACTCTTCCTTTCAAATAGCCTAAGGAGAATCTCCCAGGAAAATACTTTTCTGAAATCTGAATGTTTTATTTATGAGCCAAAAGGTGCTATTTATAATAGTGATTACATAGAAAATGAATTCAAATGCTAACACAAATTTAGGGAAACAACTTGAAACTGACCGAAATAATAGGGATCCTAACTAATGCTAGAATTATTAAATAATTAAACTGAATTGATAATGGCATAAAAATAGTAACAGCACAAAAGACGTGAAAGTGGGCTCCTCAATTGTCTCTGACACTTTTATCCTTTCTTGAATAAGTCAATAAAGGGTTTGGGTCGTTATCAGATTTGCTATGCATAATGTGGAGGAGTAATCTTTTTTTGAGAGATAACCACCAATCTCCTAGTAGGCAACTCATGACCTACAATAGGATTAATCTTTGGAAAACTTCACCTCTCTTGCATACATATTGAAAAATATTGATGAAAAGAATAGGTCCATATCTAGGTAATCTCAATGAACCAGGTGAAGATGATGAAGTGAAAGTTATCCGTTAGATTTCTTGAATTCTCTTGATGAGGATTTTGATGAAATTAGGAATGTTTCCTTTACACTACAAGAATTTCAAATTAGTTTCATTCAATAAGGAATTATTATTGTAAAAACCCTTCTGCAATGATGCTATTTTGATCAAAACCTTGTTTGCTTACCTTGGAGGTTGAATTAAATTTTTTTTTCTTCTAAGGATTGCACTATAGGGTGCAACCCTGGGTCGTTCTCTTAACTGGAGCCTTTTATTGATGGTCTTAAATTAACTATGTGTTATGAAATGCAAAATTGAATTTAAAAGAGGGGTTTTGGGTTTCAATCGTGGTAATGACTAAAAAAAAAAAATACAAATATACTTCTTTTTGGATTTGAAAATGCAAGTAAGGTAAACAACTGTTCAAATGATATGAAAGTTCCTTTTGAAAATGCACTTAAGCTATCACAGCTCAAAATGATTAGGTAAAGTAGAAATTCACTAAGTTTTATGATGAAAACCTTGATAACTCATTGAGTCTATGATTTCATGCAATGATCTTCATTTCATGAAATTCTATTGGAAACACTTAGTGTATGTAGTGAGAATGATCAGTGTAAAGATCCAATGTAAGCAACATCAACTCAGAGTCAAGTACAACTAGGCTGAATAAGAGAGAAGAATAATGATTGTAATGAGAGTCAAGATGAGATGAGAGTCAAGATGGAGGCTAGGTATGGGGTTTATGTATGAATCAGTAGAGGCTAGAGTCTCCATCATTATAATGTTAATGAGTCGCCTTTTCTAGCCTCCCACAATTTGGTTCAAGATTGAAAGGTGTTATCCTTTCTGTGGTTGTCCACAATTGGGTTTAAGACTCACGAAAGTTGACCATTTTCATAGCCGCCCACAACTGGGTCTAAGACTTGGAAGGTCTAATATAATGTCAACCATTATGATAAGTAGTGGAAACTATTGCCATGGATTTTGAGATTCACCAAAGATATTATCTTCCCAAACTATCACAATCCAAACCTGAACAACATAGTCACAACTCTTCTACAACACATACATCTTTATGTTCATTGCCCATCACATTCTCATTTATAATATAACATCATCGGTTATGAATCATAAAAAACATAATTCATAGTAATAAAATATTATCCGCTTCACCAACAATTTATAAACATTTGAAATGTAGTTTATAAGAGTGATTTCATGTTAATTCACAAATGAATCATCACATATAGGTTTTAAAACAAAATAATACTTACAGTTTAAAAAATGTTTCGAAAACATCTTACAATCCATACAGGCATAGAAAATAAATTAATGTGGTTACATTTTGCCAAGGTAAGTTGCAAATACCATAATAATTCAAGTCCAATGTTCAATTCCTCTTAACACAATTAATCTACACAACAATAATTACACATCAATGTAATGACAAATAAAACAATCCCATATATATATATATATATATATATATATAAATTAAATAAAATTCATGCCTTTTTCTAACTTCATGTCCTTTAACAAATCCTTACATTCATACTCAAACTTCTTTATCACCACCATATTTCTGTCTCTTGGAGATTTTATTTTCAAAATCCTCAAACTTTCTCTTTAAATCATCAAAATCACATAATTCACAAAACCATTATTACATCCTTAATGGAACCTCCATTTCTTTCTTTCATAAATTATATCTCAATTATTTGAATCCTTAAAATATCTCCATTTCTTTAATCTAGACAAAAAAATTTTCATACTCAAAGTTCGTCAAAGATATCGAATATTAATATTTCATTATGAACCTCAAGTCTATTCCTTTCACAGATCAATATCAACTCTAATGACATTCCCAAATCCAAATGAATTGTCCAACATAATTTAGAGTGGCCACAAAGTCCAAAATAATAAGTGTTGGGTCTATAATTAAGAAAAATCATTATAAAATCTTAATATACCCAAATAAAAAATCTAAACCAATAAAAATCGTTTATAAACATTCATCTACATTTCTATGGTATTTTATTGTCAAAAGTCAACTTCATCAAAACCTTAACTCAAAAATATCCTTTATCCAGTATGAAATTACTATTATTAGAAAACGAGAGGAGGAAGAAGAAGAGATAGGAAAGAAGGGAAGGGTAATAGGGAAGGAAACGTGCGGGGTGGGGGTATTATAATACACCCATGTGATTGGCGTGTTGATACTTAAACTCTCTATCGCTAGCAAAAAGAGTTCATCGTGGTGAAGCTGCCTCGAGACTATAAAAATAGCCTGAAATTGAGGCTTAGCCGCTGCGAAACTGAATGTTGGCCGCAACAAAAGGGACCCGAGAGGAATTCCTGAAAATGGACATAGTTCACTACGGCGGATCCAAAAGTTGGCTGTTGCAAAGGTGTTTCGAGAGGGATTCTCATAAATTTGCGCAAGTTCAACGCGATGAAACAACAAGTTGGTCCTGGTGAAGTCCCCAACAGCAAAACAGAAATACCATAAGACAAGGTAGAACCCCTTATCACAATTGATTACCTCTTAATCATAATTAAATCCTAAACTAAAATTTAGGATGTTACAACTATTTTGTCCCCAAAATTCACAGCAAGCAATAATTTGTGGATCACATATCAAATCCAACAACTACAACACAACAAGCCCATGCAACACAATAGGTTAGGAAAGTCACACAGCATACACTCTTCAGTTTCCCAGGTAGCATCACCGGGTGACATTCCCTTCCAAAAGACTTCTAGAAGGCGAACTGATCAATTTTGCAACTGCTTATTCTTCAAATGTAATACTGTCTCTAGCTTAGCCATGTAAGTCAAGTTCTCTCAACTCAATTTCTTCGGGCTCAATCAAGTGTGAAGGATCAGGACTGTACTTCTTGACCTACGACACGTGGAACACGTATACACCTGACAAATGTGGCGGTAAGGCAAGTCTATAGGCAACTAGACCAATCCGTTCTAAAATCTCATACTAACCAATGTATTGAAGAATCAACTTCTTGATTTTGATGGCTTTGCCTATACCAGTTAGTGGCAAAACCTTAAGAAACACGTGGTCGCCTACTTGAAGTTCCAAAGGTCTAGGTTGTCTATCTGCATAACTCTTTTGACGACTTTGAGCTATTAGTATTTTCTGTCTAATCACCTCAACTTTCCTCGTGATCTTGTCAACATAATTCAGACCCACAATGGTCCTCTCAATTCAATCCGGAAAAGAGGTGATATGCACTTCCTATCGTATAGTGCTTCGAAAGGTGCTATTTGAATGCTTGAATGATAATTATTGTTGTAGGTAAACTTTGCCAATGGTAGATGGCTATCCTAGCTTCCTGCAAGTTCAATTACATAAGCCCTTAACATATCCTTCAAAGTTTGGATTGTCCTTTCAGTTTGCCCATTCATTTGCGAATGATAGGCCATATTGAACTTCAACCTCGATCCAAAAGCTCCTTGTAACGACTTCTAAAAGTTCGAAGTGAACCTTGGATCACAATCTGAGATGATGCCTTTAGGTGCCCCATGGAGTCTCATAATCTGGTTCATGTATAACTTGGTCAATTTCTCTAATAAATCATTAGCTTGAATAGGAAGTAAGTGTGGATTTAAACGGTCCACAATCACCCATATAGCATTTTGTTTTCCTGTAACTGAGGGCAGTCCTATGATAAAATCCATATAAATGCTTTACCACCTCCAACTGGGAACTTGAAGGGGTTGCAACAATCCTGGGGGATGACGATGCACTATCTTAATCTTTTGACAAGTTAGGCTCTTCAACACGAAATCAGTCACCTCCCTCTTCATTTTAGGCCACCAATATCTACATTTTAGATCATTATACATCTTTACGATTGCAGGGGGAATGGTATACTAGTTTCGATGAGCCTCTTCACGAAGGGTCCTTATGACCTCTTCATTATTGGGAACGCATACCCTCTTCTTATATCTCAAAGTTCCATCACTATCACTTTCATAGTTCGGGACATCACTATTCTCTATCTCCCCTCTAATCTGCATCAAGTGGTTATCCCTCGCCTTTGTCAAATTCTGGTAGAATTCCACATTACCAGTTATCGAATTCAACTTGGCTATAACTCTTCAGTATCACTTAGACGTCTCTCAATCCTTCCAAATGAGAATGTTCTGCCAATAACAAGTGGTACACATGTATCGACTTCCTACTTAGTGCATCTGCTACCATGTTAGCCTTTCCAGGGTGGTATTTCAACTCAAAGTCATAGTCCTTTAGGAACTCCATCCATCTCCTTAGCCTGTTATTTAGTCCCTTTTGGTCCATTAAGTATTTCAAGCTCTTATGGTCATTGAACACCTCAAACTGGGGCCCATATAGATAATGCATCCAAATTTTCACTACAAACACCATAGCAGCGAGCTTTAAGTCGTCCAATAATTCTGCTCGTAATGCCTCAATTTTCAAGAAGCATAAACCACCACATTGTTCCCTTGCATCAGAACGCATCCCAAACCTTTCAAGGAAGTATCTGTATAAATTGTACAAAGCCAAGTCGGATATGAAATAGTAAGAACTGAAGTCGTAGTCAACCTGGACTTTAACTCTTGGAATGCAGACTCACATTTGTCAGTCCATGTAAACTGTTGGTTCTTCTTAGTTAGCTTCGTCAAGGGCATGATAATTTAAGAAAATCCTTGGATAAATCAATGATAATATCCTGCCAACCCATAAAACTACGGACCTCAGTTACTAACTTGGAAGATTCCCACTTCAAGACAGCATCAACCTTACTTAAATTAGAAGAATAGTAGGACCTTCTGGAGGATAAGCAAGAAACTCTTCCACCCTAGTGGTAGCTCTTCCAGGAAGCATAGCCACTTGGAGGACTCTCATTAGAAGAATTGTCCTCATGGCAGTAAGAGGATATAGTGGCAAGGGCCATAGTGCTCTCCAGGGGTTTGTTATGAGTTAGGAATCATGTAAAGGCTATACTGTTTTTGGTCATAGTTCGTACAACCATCCCTTATGCCAGCGTTGTGCTAGGCTTCACCTAGGGCAGTGCTGGGTATGTTATTCTTGTGAAGAGATTGGCCACACGACCAAGTAGTGTGAGAAGTTGAAGAAGATCAATCTGCCTAAGTTTTAATTCCAAGAAAGGTGTATGCTTTGTTAGCTGAAAAGGCCAGTGCAGCTTCCAATTTGATTAGAGGTAATATTATTCTTAACGAAAAACCTTTATATGCTTTATTTGATTTTGGTGCCACTCTTTCTTTTATATCCTTTATTTTTGCTTAGAGATTGAAGTTGTGTTTAGTGGAGTTGCCGTATGATTTGCTTGGTTATACTCACGGGGGTTGTTAAGGTGAAAACTATCAAGGCATGTATGGGAGTGTCTTTGATTTGTAATAGTTGGAAAACAGCTATAAATTTGTTTTGTTTGCCTCGAAGAGGAATTGATGTAATTGTTGGTATGGATTGGCTAGCGTCAAGTGGGGTTACCTTAGATTGTGCGAAGAAGATGATGGTTTTGGGTGATGGTTCTACACCACCAACTACAATGCCAGATGCTTCAATGCTGTTATCTGCTGCTAAGGTAGAGGAAAGTGGTAAGAAAGATTGTGAGGTGTATTTGGTTTTCTTTTCAGTTCAAGCAGAAACTGAGAAAGGAGTTGATTAGATTAAGGTTGTATTAGGTATTCGAAAGTGTTTTCATAGGAGATGTTCGGCTTACCTCCAGAGAGAGAGAGAGAGAGAGTTTTTTTTATTGATTTAGCATCTAGAACTGAGCCTATTTCAAGAGCTCCGTACAGAATATTACCTTTGAAGCTCGCAGAAGAAACAGATAGAAGATTTATTGGAAAAGGGTTTTGTTAAGCCTAGTGTGTCCCCATGGGGTGCTCTAGTGTAAAGTAGAAAGATGATCGCTTGAGGCTATGCATCGATTATAGACAGCTCAACAAGGTTACAACAAGTACCCACTCCCAAGGTTGTTTCTTCTACATCCACGATCATGATACTTATCACGTGTAGCCATATTCACTATAGGGAATAGGGTGGATCTCATGATTTTTCATCAATAGGTCATTATTTTGCTTGGTCATAAGGAGACATGAAATTAATTCGGAATACCTTTTAAAACCTCTTTCTTGACATTGTTACTGCAGGAGCACGTTTGAAATGTGAAAGGTTGAATAAGTTTTTTCCAGTAAGTTTTCATTAATGATTTTCTCACCACATAATTTTATTTGAGAACTTATTTTGAAAATTGTTGAATTATATTCACTCACAATTTTGAAATCTTGTAGTGTGGATCCATTCAAAACTAGCTTTAGACAAAATAACCATTTTCTGATGATCATACATATCTTTTAAATTATTCTACAACTCTAATGGATCTTTCACTGCTAAATATTTAGCTTTCAGCCCTTTGTGGATTTGGTGGTGTAGAAATATCATAGCCTTGACTTTATTTTGGCCAGTCACTTTCTTTTTAAGTAAAATGGCATATCTCAAACCATTTGTATTTAGATGGATTTCTGCATCCAACACCCAGGATAAGTAATTTTTTCCATTGATATCAAGGGTGGTGAATTCAAGTTTGGTAAGATTTGCTATGGTTTCAGGTAGAGAAAAGGAAGAGTAGCAACAACAACAAAAATAAAAATTATGCTAAATTTAATATAATATAAAAGTCTGTGAATAATAATTGGATGCAGAAAAATAAAAATAAATAAATAAATGGGTCAAGTGGAAAAAATTACCCGGAAGTTTTTTTAGAATAGTATTAGTTACACAGAAGTCGTCGAGGGAGCATTTTGGACCCGGAAGTTTTAAAATGGGTCATTTTGGATCATATTGTTAAAAATCCTAACGTTGACCGTCAGCTTTTCAACGGAAAAGTTAGTCAACTTTAATAGATTTTTTAACGGTAGGGTCCAAAATGCTCCCTTGACGACTTTCGTATGACCAACGCTCTTCTGAAAAAATTTTCAGATCATTTTTTACCCTTAAGCATAATAGAACAATGTTATAGCATAAATATTGATGTGGTGAGTGGGCAACATTCATTGCAAACATAAATGTGTCCCCAACTTTTTTTTTTAGTGGTAGTTGGGGCAAACATAAATGTGTCCTTTACCTTTTTTTTAGTGGTAGTTCAGTTAACTTCATTTGTGTTGTTGTTTTTCTATCTACCCGTTATTTATATTTATTTATTCATATTGTGTTGTTTATTTATATTGCTACATCTATACTTATTCATTTCCTTATTTATTTATTGCTACTTTAATATTTATTTATGTTATTGATATATATATATATATATTTCCCTACCTCCCTATAAATATTGTCATATGTTTGTGCTACATTGTTGAGCACTATATCAATTGGATAATTATAAATAAATAACAATTATATCATTTATGTTTCTGCGGTAACATTTGCCTAACCGATTTACCACTAAAAAACAAGGTTAATGCTACAATATTTCTACTCTACCATATCCATGATGGGTTGAAAGTTGAATATTTAACCGTGAAAGATTCATTAGAGTTGTGAAATAATTTGAAAGAAATGTATGATCACCAAAAAATGATTATTTTGCCTAAAGCTCGTTATTAATAGATCAACTTAAGGCTACAATATTTTAAAACTATGAGTGAATATTGTAACATCCACGTTTTCAATAACTAGAACTTAGGGCTAAATGACGGGCTACAGATGAATAAAAGGGTTTGGAGAGTGAAAAGAGGTATAAGAGTTGTGAAAGGTGTCCAAATCCTGGAGGAAGATAGATTAGGATTTAGTTTCCTTAGGAAAGTTAGACTGTAACCTTTTGGGCTTTTGCCTTTTATTCACCAAAAAAAAAAAAAGAGTTGTGAAAGGTGTCATTTTGCAAGTAAAGAAAACATGAAGGCAAAATGGTCATTTTGAGAAAAAGTCAAGGGCATTTTGGTAACTTTGACCAAAATACCAGAAAATGACCTGGGGCACCATAAGGTGGAGAAAAAGTCACTGATCAGTAATTGAGGTTTAGTTAAGGTTAAATGGACAAAAATACCATTCACAAGAAATTTTTATGATAATTAATATTTTAGCTATTTAATGAGTTTTTAACCAAATATTATTTAAATTGTCTAGAAGCATTAGAAATGTAATGTTAAAGGTTGAATTTGAAAGTGCGAAGTGTTATAATGTACTAAATAATGTCAAGTTATTGATGTGCATGTTATTATGTATAAAGGATCGAAGTGCTAGTAGAAGCCACTTCAAGTTCAATTGAAAAGCTAAAGCTTCAAGGTAGTATAAGCTCTAACTTTTACATTTACATTGTATTTGATTGTTTTGTGTTGATTTGTCATGTATGAGGTATGGTTAAAGCCATACTACATGTAAACCATTGCTTGTGAATATACATGATTGTAGCTATGCGATGTTGTCTTGGCCTTGTGCAAATAAGAGTATATGAGTATGGTTTTGTTACTAATGTTATGATATGTTAGTTTATATTTAAATAATTAAGCATGTTGATGTGTTGCTTAGTAATAATTACTACTAGGATTTCTTTTAAATATCATTCTTTGTAATGACTAAATATAGGTACAAGCTCAAGAAGCAAATGCAAAAGGTGCAAGAGTGAAAGGTGAGTGGCTTCCAAAGTAAAAGGAAAGGTTGTACATGATGTGCATGTTATTATGTATATGTGCATTTTGGATAAATGTATCATAAACCCTTACACTAAATCATTTTTATGCTACGTGATGTGATCATGTGAGTTGTAGTGTGAAATGCACAAAGAAAATGAAACAGAGCATACAATTTGGCCATAAAGGGTCCAAAGCTCTCAATTGTGACAAAATGGAATAAGATGAGTAAATAGATTCTAATTGTTATGAGATTTTGCATTTAAGTAGATCTTGTTATAAGCTTTTTATAGAGTCATAGATTGCTTGATTTCAACCTTTCCTCTTCCATTTAATTAGTTTAATTTTGGTTGAAGTGATGTATGTGCTGTTGGAAAGTTAAGGTTTTGGGGAGAGAAAGTGAGAAAGAGTGGAATTCAGATGAAATAATTGTTGAAATACAACTCTATGCATGATTTGAAACCTATTGATGGTTGTTTTGCGTTTATTTGAGTTGTATTAAAATTTTGTGCATGAAACCCCTTATGGGGAGGTTCTGGCCGAATTCCCTCCTACATGGGGAAGGTTGTTTTTGTGTTGAATGTTGATTGGAAATTGGTTTAGAAGTGTGAATATGCATGTGCATGGAAAGAGAAGTTGGAAAATCACACTTTTACCAATTTATGTATACCTCTTGGCCAAATGTAAAACATAGGGTAGGAGTGTGATTTTGATGTTTCAATTGGATCTAGAATGAAAAACTGTGTAAGGTAGAAGTGAGAAAACCAGTTTATAAGCATTAGGATCAATTTTGACAAAATTAGGCGTTTATGACCTTAAGTTGTCAAGAAGTGATTTTATGAAGGGATAAGTGTTATGATGGATTGGTTGTGGCCTATTATTGATGCTGATTGCACTATGATTTGTGTAGAAATATAAATGGCAAAGGAAGTTTGCAAGGTGTGAAGAGGAAGTCATTAAAAGCTAAGTGGAAAGACAAATGTTAAGATAGCAAAGTTATTAACTCTTGAATTAATATTATCATTAGTTGTTATTTATGAATTATAACAATGTTATATGCTAGTTATGTGTTATGTGAACATGTGATGCTTTGTTTATAATATGCCATGGCTATGTGCAAAATGATTTATATGTGCTAGCAAAGTATATTCATGTATGGCTAGTTAGTAGGGTGAATAATAGAACAATTATGCATATTAATATATGTGTTAGTAATATTTGCTATTAAGATTTCAAAAAAATCTCATTCTTCCAATAATGAAACTCTCTATGGCCAAAGTTCTTCAAAAAGTAAGGGCAATGAGGTGGAGCTTTAAAGTGAATCCAAATGGTTTTAATGGAAAGCTTGTACATGTTGAATATATAGGATAATGTTGTTTTATGTTAAGTTGTGGAAGATTGTATGCTAAACCCCAACTCTATGATACAAGATATAAGTGTTGTGTATATAGGCCAAGTATGTTAGTTTATTATGTGAAGATGTTATGTGGCAAGAATTAGAAAGAACAAGCATGTTAATATAGTAAAAAGGTAGTATTGACATAGGGCAAATTAAGTCTAAATGATTTGAGATTTTTCAAAAAAATACTACATATTCCAAACTTTAAAATGAGCCAAAGTTTGCTAAAATTGGATGACTGTGTAAAAAGTTATGAATATCCAAAATTAAGGAAAAATTTTAAAAAAATGAAAAATGATCAAATGAATAGTGAATATTTACGTAATTTTTAGGGAGGCCTTCAAGAAAGTCACACATAGTACAGACCTCCACCTGATCCATTCTAGCAAATCTTAGACAGGTTAGAAGAATAACAAAGAACTATTCAAGAGCTTAGAGAAGAGATAAGAGAGAGTAGAGAGCTACAGAACATAGTTAATGGTGAAAGAAATAATGAGGAAGAAGATGGTCTGCATAATGAGATTGCATTCTCGAGATAACAACAGGAACCAAGAGATTTACAGTTCTAGGTTACTAGGTTATGTAAACATCACCCAAACCTTTGAGGGAAAATTTAATGTACAAAAAACGAAAGATTGGTTAATCCGCGTAGAGAAAATATTCAGGATTATACAGTATCCTTATGAGATAAAGGCTCATATGGCTATCTACAAATTGGAAGGGGATGTTGATCGATGATGGATGAACACCGAAATAATGTTGATGGCTAAGGACACTCCAATCACTTTAGAATTGTTTCAATGAGAAGTACTTTTGATGATTATTTGAAATAGAATAAATCCCTAACACTTCCAAACAAACTTAGGTCCTATTCCTATTCTCTCAACACTTGTCGTCGCCACATTTACAGCCCCACACACATGCATATGTGTGGATAGCCCATGAAAGGGACAATTTAATACACACACATGCAATCATTCTCTTGTTTATTTTCTGGAATGATTATTGCTCATATGAATTTTGTGGGCGTGACTCTCTTGGATTTTAGGCTAAACACAATTCATATAAATATTTACCCAAAAAAATAAATCAAAATTAAAGCCGACACCTTTTAATAAGTCATGAATAGTTCATACGCCAAGTGTAGTCTCTCTCTCTCTCTCTCTCTCTCTCTCTCTCTC
>QFDD01001993.1:0-16160 GCA_006871305.1 Vachellia collinsii | reverse complement strand
GAAAATCATTAGAAAAATAGAAAAATTAATGATGTGTTATGAATTTGAGAGAAAGAAAAGAAGAGGGAAAAGTGTAGAGCAATGAAATAGCTAGACATGAATTATAGTATTAAGATATATCAATATCAAAAATTACACAAGATATTAAGGGGATACATAATCGAAGATAATGGAAGATATAGACATCCACATAATAATATTTATAATACTCCCCTTTGGATGTTCATGACTAGACATATGCCTCATTAAAAAAACTTTAACTAAGAAAAATCCAATGATACAAAAACCTAGTAGAAGAAAAAAGAGTACATAGTTTATTGATACACTTCCCAATGCCGCCTCATTAAAAACCTTTCTAGGAAAATCCAGTGGAACAAAACCTAGATAAGGGAAAAAGAATACAGCGTGTATCAACTCCCCCTCTTAACCACATCACTCAATATTTTTGAGTATGTGAAGTCAAATGTTTATAGCATAAAATGATTTAGTGAACAAATCTGCTGGATTTTCATTGGGACGATTTTGTGGGATGAGAGTTTTAATTCCTTTTAGAAGGTCATGAGTAAAGAGGACTTCAGAGAAATAAGCTTCGCTACATCATCCTTTATACAATTGTACCTACACATGTAAACAAGTATACTAAGCAATATCTAAATAAATGATAATTCATATTTAGATATATCTGAGCATAATAACCTCATACCCATAGTGCCTCAAAGATAACGAAGAATATATTTCACTCTCTTCTATTGTATTTATAATATTGAAAAACTATGTCTTGCTAATAGATTAACTACAAATGATATGCTGGGGCATGTGGTATTAGCAAAATACATTGGTGTCTAAATAGCATTTAAGTATGGTACTTCTGGACCAAATAGTTTTTCATCTCCTTTTGCACTAATTTCTCGAAATCTAAAAAGGTTTTTATCAACTTACAGATATCTCACAATCATTGGGTTCATAATGAAAGTGACTTATCTGGGAAAAACTATTATAGGACATTCATTTTAAAATCTCTCTGCAGACAATCATTTGCCTTTTGGAACTCTTCAGGAGTTTTAATGATGTTGATATCATCAACATAGACAACAATAAAGGCAAACTTACACATATTTTCATTAAAATGCACATTGATTGCTTCAAGCCATATAAAGACTTGTCTAACTGAATTTAATATTGTTCTAAAGAACTTGCATTTGATGCTTCAAGCATCTTGAGTCCTTCAGGGACTTTCCTATAAATATTACTGTCAAGTATGTCATGTGAATGTACAGTCATGACATCTATGAGGCGTAAGTCAAGCCTTTTATTTATTACTAGATTAATTAAACAACGAAAAATAATATCCACTACTAGTTGATGCATTTCTCCTCAACTTATACAAGATCTTTGTGTAAAGCACTAGGTTAGAAGACGTGCCATATATCTTATAACTTCGCCTTTTTCATTTATCTTTCATACGAATATCCATCTATATTCAATTGGCTTTACATCTGTCGGTATAAGGACTACAGGTCTTAAAACTTTTCGTTTTTCAATGACAGTAATTCTACATTAATAGCTTACATCCATACGGCCAATCCTTTCTTTATTGGCACTCAATAATGGATATTGGCTTATGATCCTCATTATCATTCATTACATCATATGCTATTTTATAAACAATGATATCATCAACGTTGACTTTGTTTCAATCTCATCGGATTCCATAATGTATTGATATCTCAATATTTTCAAATTTGTCAGGTACCTAAGTCTCTTTTGGGACTACAACATTCTCTTCTAGAGAAAATAACTCTTCAGAAGTTGACTCTTCTAAAGAAAGTAGATTTTCATGATTAACCTTAACTTTACTATATATGTTCTTAGCTTCTTTTGTCTTGTGAGGATTTTAATGTTTTAAACCGATGGCTCTTTCACACTTCAGGCATTTAGATTCATTCATAATATATTGTCCTTCTGGGACATTCATTCTTATAGGAGCACTTAACAGTTGGGATATGTGACTTTATTATTCACTTTGGGTCAATAAATGCTTCAGGCATTTGATTAGCTAAATTTTGTGAATGAATTATCTTTTAAATTTTCTGTGCACATTTATGAGGATCAAACAAAGCCAACGATAATTCATTCAAGCTCATCTATTTACCCAACTACTTATTTTCTCCCCTTGATGTTAGGAAAAGTAATTTTTCAAATGACAATTAGCAAATTGTGTCATAAAATTCATAACTAGCATATATACACATCTTACTTTAAGGACTCATTTTGGTGTGTTGTGGTGGTTTTACCGGCACACTTAGTACACACCCAAAAGTAGGAAATTTTAGGTTCTTGATCAAAAATCTTTGCAACTGGGAAAACTTTCGATAATTTGTTGGCTTCATGCGAATTAACAACGCTGCATGCAAAATGACTAGTCCCTAAGCAGAATATGAGATATTATTCCTCATGTAAAAGGTTGCAACCATTTAATCAATTATTCTGCTAGTCCATTTTGCATATGAACATGAATTGTAAAATGCTTCAACATCAATTCCAAGGGATATAAAATCCTTATTAAGGCTAGTGAAGTAAATTCACTAATGCTATCAAAGACGTAATTTCTTGATCGGATAATCAGGATTATGTGTTCTTAACCATATTTGTTGAGAAGAAATCTTGCAAACTCCAGGTTGCAAGAAGATAATAAAAAAAAGTCGAACAATTTATTTGATGCATCAATTACAACCATATGGTAACTAAATGGTTCTCTATTTGGGTTTATTACCCCACAAATATATTCCTGTATTAATTTTAAGAATGTGAGAGGCTCACATTGCATTTAACTTTAAGAAGGCCTAATAATATATTTTCCTTGGAATATGCAGCACATGAGAAATAGTGACATCTATTTACATTTCAAGGTATGTCTACTTTTATTCTCAATAATTTCTTGCATCATAATTGAACCGGAATGGTATAACTGATCATGCCAAATATTGAATTCATTGATAAACTTCTGATTTACCTTTTCAAGCTACTAGTTTGTTTATTTAACTTCTGGTTCCCTATGTCATGCCAAACATTAAATTAATTAGTAAACTTCTAATTTACTATCATATGATTTCAACTATGCTTATGTATAGCACAAGCTAGACGAAAAATGGAGTAAAATTTTACAATATATATTTTCTACTAAAGATTAAATTTGTAATGTAAGACACTCTAAATTATTTTCAATTGTTGTTTCTATATGGTATCCATTTCTATGGATATCTTGAAACTTAATAAGTTTCTTGTAGATTTGGTAGAATAAAATGCATTTTCAATGCATAATTTTGCTCATTTAGGTAACACAATATTGGCTCTTATAGAGCCTTCAATGCATATCTAATTTGTTTATTATACCCACATTTTTCCCTTCAATGCATAATATTGACTCGTCCAGGACACACCTCTAAGCGCCCTAACTGGACTTATAGGTTTTTGGCGCCGAGGGAGAGAGGGAAATCTCTCGCTAGGTCCCATTATTTTCATTGAGATTGTCCTCGACCCACAGTTTTCTGTTAGAGGAGGTATCTTCAAAGACGTTCCATAATAGGGGTAGAGCAATTGGCATGAATGGCTTGATTAGTAAGCAACCAATTATATATAGACGAACTGATTATTTGTTTCCTAATAGCTCGTTGTTATATGTATGAAACCAACCTTCATCTTAGCCCTTTTTATGGTTTTCATCAGTTTTTCCTCACTTCAGGTGAAAATTAGAATCACTACGATTCCAACCATGCCCACACTCGTGGTTGTTGTCTCATCCACTATCTCGACTACCACCACTATTAGATATTCACTTATGGGAATAAAGTCGAGCCAATTGGATGGATTCGTGAATTTTCAACGAAAAACTCGTTGTTCTATTCAGCTATGAGAAGAAAAGAAATTACGCCAATATATATCTTAAAACTTCTCTCCCTACCTTACTAAAATAGGAGAAAATTGGATACATAAATCATGGCTGAGTTATCTCGCTCACAAACTTAATGTTTGTAAGCGCAAAAGCCATCCATTTATAATGGGCTTTTGGAAAGATAACCAACTTCTGGTGGTTATACCTTTCTTTTAAATTGTTCCAAAGAACAAGTGGGTCGGTTAGTATCCAATATAGAGGATCCTATAACTACTCCCCAAGATTGTATACTAAAAAACAAATATCAATTGTATACAATTAAATTCCAAATATGCATATTCCTTGATAAGAATTTAATCGATTGATATAAATTCATTCACTATTCTATGCATCATACAATAATTTAAAAGATGAGTCCCACTTCATCAATCTTGTGCATCACATTGCCATGAACTAATAACACATTGTATAACATACAATTACGTACTCTTACATGAGTACCTCTCAGCAAATTAATATGCAAATAACCGTCTTTTTCTTAGAACCGGCTATTCTGCAAAGCATACAAAATTAATATTCATACTCTTTCACAAGTACGACTTTGTTAAGAGCATAAAATCGTTCTTCTATAGAACGGATTGATCAATATGACACAACATGCATAACGGGAAATTTGTAGAATTAATTCAATAATTCAATAACAAATTGCAAATATCGTATAGTGCACTGAAATAACCATATATGCATGTTTCGATTTGGAGTTTTAAAACCTCCAACATAAATGGCATATGACAAAATCACATTTATTTTCACATATATATCTTCTGGATATTAAAACAATATGGTTCAAATATTTTTTTTAAACGCAAAAATTAAAAAAACAAAATATGTGGCCCAAATGCTTTGGCCCAGATGTTTTTTTTTGTGTTCTTTCTTTGTATTTTTTCCAATTTGGCCCTCAAGCTGGCCCAGACATATTTCCCCCATTTTATTATTAAGAGACAATGTGGCCCATAAACTTGGCCTCAAACACACTGACCCGTAAGTTTTTATGAGAAGTCTGTAAGCCCAATAATCTGACGGCCCAACTCGTTGCTATTGCCTATAAGTCAAGCCTAAAACACAAAGCAGTTTGGTTTGGCCCTCCCCTTCCAGTGTGTCGAGTTGATCTAACTCAATCCATCACTACCAACCCGGTTCTTCTTCTTCTTCACCACCGCCAACGATGACACTGTTTTAGGTGGCCTTTTTATTTTATTTTATTTATTTTTATTTTTTATTTTTTTTGAATCATTACCCCTCACGGACCCCTCTAAATATGTCTCTGATTGTCTAGTGGTAGAACCTCCAAAGAGATGCCTTTGAAAAGATCCATGTAGAGCAGAAACTCTACAATCGTGAAGGAGACGTGAAGACTAACGATAACATAAAGAGGGAGTACCGATTTCTTGAACTTGTCGTCAAGTACAAAGAAATGCACGGCGCAGAAAGAGACGAACATATATATTTTTTCAAACACCCCAAAAATTGTTTCTATGTAAATTGTTTATCGATGGTTCTTCTTCCAGAAAACTCAGGGAGAAAGAATCTGAAAATATATTTTTAAAATACATCGAAAATTGAATGGCGAAAGGTTTTGCAAATATATGCACATATGCATGCGCTAAAGAAGGAACTGGGAAAGAGACAATATATATGCAGATTCACATGGCAATCGATGAACGAAGGAAGACACATGTTTTGAAACTGGGTTTTGTTACGTAAAGGAAAAGATCACAAACACATACCTCCACTCTTAATATCATGCATAGAGATGCAGATCCATATGATATAACAATCAGGTCGAACAAGTTCACGAACAAAACAAAAGTCGCCGAAATTTCACAAGTTTTTATCCTTTCCCGTGGCTTCCTTAAATAAAAGTTTTGTTCTTTCTTTTATGAGATGAGAACAAATTATAAGCATATTAAGTGCATCATCATAGACTTCAAATAAAAGTCAATCTAAACCTTCCAGAAAAGTTTAAAAAAAATTAAAGTAAAGAAAGACTTGGATTAACTCAGATAAATTTAAAAGGCATCAAAGCAAATAAGCATTGTAGAATAGATTATGAACCTGGCCTTTGGGTAGAGTCTCGTGTTGATAACATATTGTGAATTTGAGGGAAAGAAAAGAAGAGGGAAAAGTGTAGAGCAATGAAATAGCTCTTGTTCATTATCTTCAGGATATGCCTTATATTTATAGGCATGAATTACAGTATCAAGATAGATCAATATCAGATATTACATAAGATATTAAGGGGATACATAATCGGGGATAATGGGAGATATGGACATCCACATAATAATATTTATAACATGATGATTGTTGTAAAACTAAAGGAAATAAAGGATAAGAGAGAAACCGAGGGAAGAAGAATTTAGGAGAGAGAATGAGGAGGAAGTTTCATTCACTTGTATTTCATCTCTACAATGCTCATCATATAACCTTTATTCATAGACAGTGAAAGGTGAATCTCAAGAATCACCATTAATTAGCCTTTTAGTTTCTCAACACATTTAAAAATGTTGACTGGGATATGAGTCAATGGATATCCATGAGGTTAATATTCATAACACTCTCCCTTGGATATCCATGACGAATGTGTCTCATTAAAACCTTACTAGAAAAAACCCATTGGGACAAAAAACCTAATGAAAGAAAAAAAGTACAAAATGTTTACTCCCCCTAATGACAATATCACTTTATGTTTTTTAATTTACATATTCCAATACCATGTGCTAACTTCTCAAACGTTCTAGTTGGCAGTGTCTTGGTAAACAAATCTGCAAGATTGTCACATGAGCGAATTCGCTGAACACATATGTCATCACTTGGCATAAGATTATGAGTGAACAAGAATTTTGGAGAAATATGTTTCGTTGTATCTCCTTTAATGTATCCTCTCTTTAATTGAGCTATACATGATGTATTATATTCATATAGTATTGTTGGAATCTTTTGCGTAGGGAACACAACATGTTGATTGGATATGTTGAATTATTGATCTCAGCCAAACACATTCTCGACTTGCCTCATGGACTGCAATTATTTCTGCATGATTTGATAAGGTTGTTGCTAAAGTGTGTTTTGTTGAATGCCAAGATACAGATGTACCTTAACACATAAATAAATATCTTGTTTGGGATCTACCATGTTTGGATCTGATTAAATCCTGCATCTGCATAACCAATCAATTGTGATCTAGAGTTGTTAGAATAAAATAATCCCATACCATTGGTTCCCTGAAGATATTGAAATATATGTTTAATCACATTCTAATGTCTCCTTGTTGGAAAAGAACTAAATCTTGCCCACAAATTTACTGCAAATGCTATATCAAACCTTGTCGAATTAGCAAGATACATAAGTGAACATATAACATTAAGATATGGTACTTCTGGAACAAGAAGTTGAGGGTGAAAGGGATCCTTCTTTTTATCAAGTGATCTAACAACCATGGGATAAGATAACAGATGTACTTTATCCATGTAGAATCTCTTCAATGTTTCTTCAATATAAGTTGAATTGCTTAAGAAGAATGCTATTTGTTGAGTATTCAATTTGTAAGCCAAGACAACTTTTTTCTTCCAAGATCCTTCATCTCAAATTCTCTCTTTAAACAATTAACAACTTTTTGAAGCTCTTCAAGGGTTCCAATTATATTCAAATCATTCACATATACAGTGATTATCACAAATTCTGATCCAATTCCTTTTATGAAAACACATGGTCAAATTGGATCATTTTTATAACATTCTTTCAACAAATAGTCACTCACGCAGTTATATCACATTCTTCTTGATTGTTTCAATCCATAT
The DNA here is from genome assembly GCA_006871305.1 of Vachellia collinsii. NCBI lineage: Eukaryota > Viridiplantae > Streptophyta > Magnoliopsida > Fabales > Fabaceae > Vachellia > Vachellia collinsii. The sequence goes on along the minus strand of QFDD01001993.1, from coordinate 8,408 downwards.
AAGGATTTTTGCAAATGAATTGCATAATTTTTTTCTAGAATTCTTACATGCTTCTGGCAATTGAAATCCTTCAAGGATTTTTATATAAATTTCAGTATCTAAAATACCACATAAGTAGGCTGTAACAACATCCATTAGATGCATATCAAGTTTTCGGATTACTACCAAACTAATTAAATATCTGAAAGTGATTGCATTCACCATAGGAGAATATGTCTCTTCATAATTAATTCCAGGTCTTTGTGAAAATCCTTGTGCAACCAGCTGTACTTTATATCTAACAAGCTCATTTCTTTCATTTCATTTTCACAAAAAGACCCATCTATATCCAACAAGTTTTATACCATTTGGTATTCAGACTACATGTCCAAAAACTTCACGTTTTGAGAGTGAATTCAACTCTGCTTGAACAGCCTCTTTCCATTTTGGCCAATCATTTCTAGGTCTGCATTCTTCAACTAACATAGGGTCAAGATCCTCATTTTGATTAATTATTTCAATCTCAACATTATATGAAAATATGTCGTCGACAACTATATTTTGTCGGTTCCATCTTTTTCCCATAGTGATAACTAATTGAGATCTCTTCATTATTTTTCAGGTACTTTGACCTCTTATGGGGTCTTTTCATTAGTCATGTCTTGGGTCTCTCTTATAAGACCAACCTCCTTAATTTGAACATCTTGATTGTTTGTTTACTTTTTCTTTTTAGGATGTTTATCTTTGGAATCGATGAGCCTACCATGCTTTACGCGTGGCTTAGTTTCATTTGCAGTTTCCAGTTGTTCTAATGAAACATCAATTCTAATTGGAGCATTTGCAGCTGAAATGTGAGATTGTGTAATTATTTTAAGGTCATTAAATGAATCTGACAGTTTATTTGCAATATTTTGCAAATGAATTATTTTTTGACCTTTAAACTCATACTTGTGTACGAGGATCTAGATGTGAGAGTGAAAATGTTTTCCAAGTAATTTCTTTATCCAGATGCTTAATACATCCCCCATAATATTGGCAAAATTGTTTTATCAAATTTGCAATCATTAAAATGTGTCGTAAATAAATCTATAGTTGATGGCTCTAAATATTTAATAATAGAAAGAGATTTATAGCCAACATATATTCCTAACCTCCTTTGAAGTCCCATCTTCGTGTGTTGTGGTGGAGCAATATGAACAAATATCGCACATCCGAAAATTCTAAGATGGGAAATATTTGGCACCTGACCAAAAGCTAATTGCAAATAGGATAATTATAATAACTTGTTGGTCTGATGCGTATAATTAATGCTGCATGTAAAATTGCATGCCCCCAAGATGATATGGAAAATTTTATTCTCTAAATCATTGGTCTAGCTATCAATTAGAGGTGTTTAATAAGTGAGTCTACAAGACCATTTTGAGTGCGGACATGAGCAACATATTTTTCTAACTGTTATTTCAATTGCCATACAATAATAATTAAAAGCTTGAGATGAAAACTCACTTGCATTATCAAGCCAAGATGAATTGTCTTAATTACATGATCTGAAAAATGTGCTCTTAATTGAATTATTTGAGTAAGTAATCTAGCAAATGCTAAATTACGTGTTAATAACAAATACAAATGTAACCATCTGGTAGATGCACCTATTAATACCATAAAATGTCTAAATGGTCCACATGGTGGATGAATAGGTCCACATATGTCCCCTTGAATTCGCTCTAGCAAAGCAGGGGATTCAAGTCCAACTTTTAGCAAAGAGGTTTTGTGATTAATTTGCCTTGAAAACAAGCAGTACATGGGAAATCCTTAAATTGAATAATCTTATAACTCTTCAATGAATGTCAATGTGAATTTTCAATAATTCTTCACATCATAGTTGATCCAGGATGGCCTAACTGATCATGCCAAACCACAAATATATTTTTATCATCAAATTTCTGGTTCATTGCAGCATTTGTTTCAATTGTACTAATATTTGTATAGTACAAACTAGAAGATAATGTTGGTAATTTTCCAAGACACATTTTTCTCCAAATCTAACAATTGTAATTTGTAAATATTTCATATTCCTCTCACGTATAGTCTCAATGTGATACCCATTTTAACGGATATCCTTAAAAGTTAAAACTTAGAAAATTTCTATGAGACTTAGAGGAATATAAAGCATTATTAATAACAATTTTTGTCCCTTTGAGTAATATGATAATTGCGCTACCAATTAGTTTTGTAGTACCCACTATAGTATTGATACTTGTACTATGAATTGTTAGATGTGAGCAATATTTTTTATCTCTAAGTATTGTGTGTGTTGTAACACTATCTATGAGACATATATCCTCATTCTTGTGTCCCATAATTGAATCCTCCATAATCCTTAGTAAAGTTCATGCTAATAAAATGTTGTAAAACTAAAGGAAATATAGGATAAGAGTGAAACCAAGGGGAGAATAACTTAGGAGAGAGAATGAGGAGCGAGTTTCATTCACTTGTATTTCATCTCTATAATACCCAGCATATAACCTCTATTTATAGACATTGAAAAGTGAATCTCAAGAGTCACCATTAATTAATCTTTTAGTTTCTTAACACATATTTATGAATGTTAACTGGGATATGAGTCAATGGATATCCACGAGATTAATATTCATAACAAAGATAAATTTAAAATTGGTCATATCTGTAAGTCACTTCTAGCATATTTCACACAAACTAAAAAAAACCTTAAATCTCATTAATTATGCTGTAAAATTTAAAATTTTTCAACTTTATCCCTATTTAAATATCAATTATAACACACAAATAGAGGGGGGAATTAGGGCCGGCCCGTTTAAACCCTAGTCCCAAAATTTCCCTAGTTCCTTTGGCTCGGTCCTAATAGGACGGACCGCGGGCTTTAGGTACTGTTCACTTTTTTTTTTTGAAAAAATACAATAATTTTAATACAATACAATTTTTTGACTAAAAACATAGAAAATCATATCTAATTATCTAAATAACTTTATCAACAATAATAAATACTTTGAAAGTCTTAAACTTAAATTTACAAATCATACAACTTAAGCTTCTTTCTTCATCAATCATCATCACTATTTTCAATTTTAAGAATATTTGAATTTGATCAAGCTTCATTAGGAGTAAGCTCAGAAGGTTTTGCTTTAACGAGATAAAAATATCAAGTATTTCATCTGTAACACAATCATCATCATCATCATTTTAAATTTTTACAACAATTAATAAACCAAAATCATAAATTTAAAATATGTTTATTATGTAAAATACATATAAATTATTAAAAAAATATAAAAAAATTATGGCAGGCTTAAAAGGGCCGGCCTTTTAAGCCCTCGGCCCATTAAGGCTGGCCTTTTTAGGCCCGTTTCCTTTTGGAAGCTCAAAATCACAGGCCCGACCCTCCAATTAAATGGGCTTAATCGGGCCGAGCCCGTATTCCCGGCTCTACACATGAAAACAAAGTCAACACATATTGAATTGCTGAGATAATGTTTTGATGATGACAAATATGTTTTTGAAATTGTGTTTTGATTATTAGTTTTCAGAAAGTTTATGAAAAACTTCGAGTTTTAATGAAATGTTTGAAAGAACTCGAGTTATGTGCTTTAGAACTCAAGTTACAGTGTTTAAAAATATGTTCAAAATCTCATACTTTTAAGAGAACTCAAGTTTTGATTCGAGTTACATCAAAACTCGAGTTTCGAGTGTTGAAAAATGTTTTAGAAATGTAAAACTCTCAAAAGAACTCGAGTCTGAATGAAAGTTATCTCAAAACTCGAGTTCCATATTTTAAAACTCGAGTTTCGTTCATTGGGAGTCTTTTGGAAAATCAGAACTTGCAGTGGAAACTCAAGTTATGTTGGAAGTTTTGGCAGAACTTGAGTTTCATTTTATAGAACTCGAGTTTCGGGCTTTCTAATGGTTTTTGAAAAACGAAACTTCCTTCCAGAACTCGAGGTTTCAGTGGAAGTTTTGCTAGAACTCGAGTTATGTATCTCAGAACTCGAGTTTCGAAGAGAGAGAAACGAAACTCTCTTCTCAACTTCAAGTTTAAGTGAAAGCTTTGACAGAACTCGAGTTTTGGGTTGTCAAAACTCGAGTTTCGGGCTGAGAAAATCTTCTAAACTTTAAAACTTCTTTCCAAACTTGAAGTTTCACTTAGAGTTTTCATAGAACTCAAGTTTCGTGGCATCAAACTCGAGTTTCGAGAAGCAAACTTGTTTTAAACCTAAAACTTCCAGTGCAACTCGAGTTTCATATAAAAGTTATGTTTTGAAACTCTTATAACTTGAAGTTTTATGAAGGAAAACTCGAGTTTCGAAGGACAAAAATGCTATAATACAAAAATCTCAAGGAAACTCGAGTTACAATGAAAGTTATGACTTGAAAAATTTCAAAACTTGAAGTTTTACCAAATGAAACTCAAGTCTCGAACAGCACAAAGCGTTTTGGCCTACTGGAACTTATGGAAACCCGAGTTATGAGTTTTACAACTCAAGTTTTATCAAAACTCTTATTCAAACTCAAGTTTCAACAAAAGTTATGAGATTTCCTCTTTGAAAATTCTTCAATAACTCGAGTTTTGAAGAGACAAAACTCGAGTTCCACCTTCTGACAATGGCGCAGCGTGTCAGTGACTTTAAACTGATTCCAAAATCTTTCCTTTTTCATGCAACGATTATTTGAATCACACCAACCATCATAAATGCTTATCTGACTTATTTATTAACAGGGAATGAAGTTCAGATTGCCTAAACAAAAGGAGATTCAACGGACAAAATCTCATATCTTCATTCTACCTACTGTCAGAAAGTTGCAGACTTATTCAATACGGGAAGGTGAACGAAGACAATGGGTCTAACGGAAACATTAATGTCTCTAACGGACATTTAATCTTCTCACCTTTAAAAGGCGAAGCATTCAAGTCTTGGATAGAGAAGACAACACATATACGAGAAAAAGAATTCATTGCGCTTCACCTACTTACTCTGTTTTTATACTCTCATTAAAAGAGCTTCAGTGTTCATCATTAAATTCTCATAAAGGAGAATACTCTTGTTCACTTATTGAATTTGAGAGAGTTGTTCAAGGTTGGAGAACCTTGAGGTGGTTTTGACACGAGCAAAAGTGTCTGTGGGTTAGTTTGAGTTAGGATGGGGGAGAGTCCTTCTTTTGTTTGATTGTAATCTATTTGAGATTAGTGGATTGAGAAAAGCTCAGAGGGATCTAAGGACTGGACGTAGGTCAAGAGGACCGAACCAGGATAACTTTCTGTGTCATCTTTTCATACTCTGTTTTAGCATTCAACGTATTGCGAAAATTTTTTATTAGACCAATTCACCCTCCTCTTGGTCAAATCCGATCCTAACATGAATGAAAAGAAAAATTGTATATTCTGTTAGGATCGGATTTGACCAAGAGGGGGGTGAATTGGTCTAATAAAAATTTTCGCAAACGTTGAAAGATAAAACAGAGTATGAAAGAAGATGACACAGATATTTATCCTGGTTTGGTCCTCTTGACTTACGTCCAGTCCTCAGAGTCTTCTGAGCTTTTCAAATCCACTAATCACAAAGGATTACAATCAGCCAGAAGAGGATCTCTCCCCCTTCCTAACTCAAACTAACCCTCAGACACTTATCCCCGTGTCAAACTCAACCAAGGTTCTCCAACCTTGAACAACTATCTTAATAGCAATAAATGAACAAGAATATTCTCCTCTATGAGAATTTAAAGATAAGCACTGAAGCTCTTTAATGAGAGTATGAAAAAAACAGAGTATAAAAGTGAAGCGTAATAAATTTGATTTATCGTATGTGCGTTCTCTGTCTTTTCGAGACTTGAATTCTTCGCCTTTTATAGGTGAGAAGATTAAATGTCCGTTAGAGACATTAATATTTCCGTTAGACCCATTATCTTCGTTCACCTTCCCGCGTTGAATGCGTCTGCAACTTTCTGACAGTAGATAGAATGAAGATCTGAGAATTTGTCCGTTGAATCACTTTTTGTTTAGGCAATCTGAACTTCATTCCCTGTTAATAAATAAGTCAGATAAGCATTTATGATGGTTGGTGTGATTCAAATAATCGTTGCATGAAAAATGAAAGATTTTGGAATCAGTTTAAAGTCGTTGACAAGCTGCGCAATTGTCAGAATGTGGAACTCGAGTTTTGTCTCTTCAAAACTCGAGTTATGGAAGAATTTTCAAAGAGAAAATCTCATAACTTTTGTTGAAACTCGAGTTTGAATAAGAGTTTTGATAAAACTTGAGTTGTAAAGCTCATAACTCGGGTTTCCAGGAGTTCCAGTAGACCAATGTGCTTTGCTCTCTTCGACACTCGAGTTTCATCTAGCAAAACTTCAAGTTTTGAGAGTTTTCAAGTCATAACTTTCATTGTAACTCGAGTTCTTTTAAGAGTTTTGTATTTTAGCATTTTTGTCCTTCGAAACTCGAGTTTTCCTTCGTAAAACTTCAAGTTATAAAAGTTTCAAAACATAACTTTTATATGAAACTCGAGTTGTACTAGAAGTTTTGAGTTTAAAAGAAGTTTGACTCTCGAAACTCGAGTTTGATGCCACAAAACTCGAGTTCTAAGAAAACTCTAAGCGAAACTTCAAGTTTGGAATGAAGTTTTGAAGTTTAGAAAATTTGTCTCAGCTCGAAACTCGAGTTCTGAGAACCTGAAACTCGAGTTCTGTCAAGGCTTCCATTAAAACTTGAAGTTTGAGAAGAGTTTTCGTTTCTCTCTCTTCGAAACTCGAGTTCTGAGATACATAACTCGAGTTCTAACAAAACTTCCACTGAAACTTCGAGTTTAGGAAGGAAGTTTCATTTTCCAAAACCATTTGAGAGCCCGAAACTCGAGTTCTATAAACCAAACTCGAGTTCTACCAAAACTTCCAACATAACTTGAGTTTCCACTGCGAGTTCTGATTTTTCAAAAGACTTCCAAAGAACGAAACTCGAGTTTTAAAACATGGAACTCGAGTTTTGAGACAACTTTCATTCAGACTCAAGTTCCTTTAAAAGTTTTACATTTTTAAAACCTTTTTCAACTCTCGAAACTCGAGTTTTGATTTCCAGAACTCGAGTTTTGATATAACTCGAATCAAAACTTGAGTTCTCTTGAAAATTTGAGATTTTGAAGACACTTTTAAACACTGTAACTCGAGTTCTAAAACACGAAACTCGAGTTCTCTCAAACATTTCATTAAAAACTCGAAGTTTTATAAAACTTTCTGAAAACCAACCATCAAGACTTAATTTCAAAAACATATTTATCATCATCAAAATATTATCTCAACATATTCACATTAAAAATATAGGGTAAAGTAGCAAATATAAAATTGATCTTATTTCTCAGGTGGATCCAACATTCTAATATTTCTTTGGTGCAATTTCATCCCACACCTAACTCTGTTAACTTTTAGCCAATTCTTTTAGAGAAAATTAATCTTTTACTCCTCGACTTTTAAATCATTATAATTCAGTCCCTCAAGGTATTTTATAAAATCAAGTTAATAAAAAATGAGCTTCCAAGTCCCCTCAACAATTTTTTATGAGGATACCAAAAATTAAGTTTATTTATAATAATTCATCAATTTATGGTTAGAAAGTTCACATCTCATTTTAGGGCTATAGTTTATGTTCAGAAGAATGAAATTTTTTTACTGTATCAGAATTTCATAGATACAACCTCTATGGTTCAATTTCTCATAAGTATTCTAGAAATCAAATCAATTTTTTAAAATTCATCCATTTCAAGCAAAAAAAAGCCACATCTTATTTTAGGACTAGTTTGGGGTTAAAAGAATGAAAATTTTTCCACTGTATCAAAATTGTACAGAAACAACATCTATGACTCAATTTTTCAAGAGAATTCCAAAAATCAAGATTAGTTTATTTTCATTTTTTTGATCCGAAACTAGCCCTAAAACAAGATATAGTATTTCTAGTTCCAATTGAATGAATTATTGTAAATAAACTTGATTTCTGGAATGCTCATAAAAAATTGAGCTATAAAGGTTGTTTCAATAAAATTCTGGGACAGTGAAATTTTTTTCGTTATTATGACCCCAACAAACCATAAAATAAGATGTGCCCTTTCTTGTCTAAAATGGATGAATTTTAAAAAATTAATTTGATTTCTGCAATCTTCATGAAAAATTAAGCCATAGAGATTGTTTCTATGAAATTCTGATACAGTGAAAAATTTTCATTCGTCTAACCTTAAATTATAGCTCTAAAAGAATTATGCCATTTCTGATCCTATATGGATGAATTATTATAAATAAACTTAATTTGTGAAATCCTTATATTTGTTTCCATATCATAATGACCCAAACACCTTATCCCTAAATTAAGTGTATGATTATCTTTTGGATTTGAGTATTTGTTTCCATATCATAAT
>QFDD01001992.1:0-16067 GCA_006871305.1 Vachellia collinsii | reverse complement strand
ATTTTTTTTATATACCATTAATTTTCAACTCTTAATCTAATCTAAATAGGCCTTTAGCTGACAAGTGAAGTTAAGAACAAATCGATCCTATCACCGTCAGATCCTTTTTACTTTTGCCTTCTCCTAATCAGTAGGGGAACAGTTTATTTTGACTTTGCGAAGCTTGAAAGTGACCTCTTTGTCCCCAAGCTTTTTGTCAAGTTCCTCCTACCCGCTGAGATCATCATAATGCTTCCATTCCGGATTAATTAACATGAACACACACTATTTTGTTGGTTAAGTTGGTGGAATAAATTTCTTAAATTAGATGAATCTGCGCTGGGACAAAAGAGTTGTCAAGATAATGAGCAATAACTAATCCTCTATGTCAAACACTCCATTTCATGTTAAATTTGTCTATTTATTCTTACACAGTCAGGCCCAACTAACCTTTTCTGGCTCAACACATTACTAGTGTGTGTGTGTGTGTGTGTGTACACACGAGACGTGTAAGGAAAGGAGCCACCAACTTTGAAAAAAGGACATCCACAGATATTCAAGACATGAAGACAATAAGATGAAGAGTTTTAATTCAAGCTCAAAGCCGACCAAATGACTCAGCTGCTCCGCCGCCCCACCATTTCAATGATCCCGTTGTCTTTCCCCCAAAAAGTTGAGTCATTTCATTTAGTAATCCAAAAAAAGTAAAAAAATTATTAATATAATAACAAATCAAAGTAATAAATCCAATTAAAGGTAGTATAAGTTCATTAAAACTAAAAAATAAAAAAAAAAATCAGATTTTTTTTAAGAAAATTATCCTAACCCAAGTTACTATCGATTTATCTCGAGTCACCATGATTAGAATAGGTTTGCCCCAAGTCAGAACGATTCATGCCGGGTTAAAAAAAATTCCGATTTAGAACTTGACCAAATCAGTTAGGTGACTGGATCATTATTTCCCTGATCAACCAGATCGATCTCGTTTTTTATTTATTGATTTCAGTTCTGACTTCATCCTATCATCAATCCCCTTTTCCTCATTGACTTTCCCGCCGCTTCATTAAACTCAACTCTTTCCCAATTCATCTCCCCTGATCCCCTCCTTAGCAGATAATTATGCCTAATTAACTTTACCTACGTACATGACTAGCTCCTTTTCTCAACTTAATTACTCCTCACTTTCTCGCAGTTAATCCTCTGCTTGATTTTTATGTGCAGTAATGTGACGACTCCACAATGAAATCACTTTCATTTTTGTTTTTGAATATAATATTATAATTGATCTGGGGCATTTTGGCCCCATCTTCAACTCTGATTATCCTCCCATCAATTATCACTTGCAGTTCCCCCTGGCTAGCTAGTTTCAAAGTGACAAGGCATTAGTCAAATCAACATCGTTAAATAATCTGTAGAGTGAACTCTGTGAAAAAGTGAAAATAATCATTTTGATTCTTTTATGAAAAAAAGTAAAAAAAAACTTATAAATAGCTCTACACAACTATATTAGTTCGATTTCTTTAATAAAGTCATAAAGAGAACTAAAGAAATTTATTCGTTCCACAATATTCAGAGTGTATTTTGACATGGAGTCTGCTACTTTGTTAATCCTTCTGTTACGCCACTCAATCTTTCCATCTCAATTTTGATCCGGTCTTTTCTTGATCTCTTTAAAAAGTTTGCCTTCCATGTGTTCCTTACCCCATCCAGTAATAATCAGCCCTATTGCTTCCCATCAATCCAATTCAACCACAACATTTTGGTTTTTTTAATAATCATAATGAACGAAAATGGTAGTTTTAAAATAGAATTAATTTTTTTTATTAAATGTCTATTTTGCATACATATATAATAATTAATCAGTAGTTCTTTGCGTTCAAAATGAATTAATGTGACCTCTATGTTACTAATACATATCTATACATAACAAATCTATTGAAATAATTGGTGGGGGAAGAAGCATTAGTTTCTTGAAATGGAGAAAACATTAGCGTGCTTAAATGTTGTATTCCGATCGAGAGACGGAAGAAGAATATCATTAAGCAAGGGTAGAAACTACACTCGAGCGAATGACGGTGCCATTGAAAATCACATTGTGTGGAATGAGATACAGTTATATATGGGACAATGACGAAACATGACAAGTGCCAATATTTAAGTAATTTTTAAACGGTGCTAAACAATCAAGCGACATAAGTTATCAAAATCAGGCACGTACGTGATAGTTAAAACATAAACTCTTGCCACAAAGTTATCAAGATGAACCCTTTTAATATTCTATTGCAAATTACTCCCTTAATCAATATGTGCAATAATATAAAATAAGCCCTCATACCAACTCTCTTTTTTGAACTAACCCCCATACTAACTCTTACATTTATGATTAATTGAAGGGAGTTGAATTTATAACCCTTTAAGAATAAGATAGATTTTAAACTTCACATATAGAACAAGCCTAATTGAAAATGGGCTCCCCTTTCATTTTCTATAGTTAAGAAAATATTAAATTGATGCCTGGTTCCAATTGGAGGGGCTTCTATTTTTTTTTAAAAAAAATTAAGGCTTCGTACATATAATTTAAGAGTTAATGTACAAATTTGTTGTAAAAACCTCTGCTCATAAGTAATATTGTTCCTAAAGTTTTTAAATAATAGCAATTTCTTCCTAACCATTATTCAGGTTAAATTTAAAAGTTAATTGATCAAATATGATGAACTGTTAGTCTACTATATTACCATGTTATTTTTTTTGCTTTGGGTTTAGGTTCAAATTTATTCCATTGCTTATTAAAAATTGTAGGGATAATATTGTTGTCAAGTGAAAATTTCTAAAACAAATTTGTACCACAACCCTTAATTTAACATGACATGAAGTCAAAAGTTCACGCTTAGAGGTTTTTTAGTTGGGATGGATAGAATTGGTAGTTGGTGGGGTGCCGACGGATTGTTAAAGAAAGAGAATATAAGGTGATGATGTTAACAGCAAAAAGTCAGTGTGAAAGGCATATATATCCATTTGGAGTATTTGTTGGCCAAAAAAAAAAAAGAATATCTATTTGGAGTATTTAGTTTGAAGTTCTGAAAACAAGTTTTAACAAAATTTATTAATTATTAATATTGAGATTCTTCAAAAAAAAAAAAATGAAGAAATGGAACACGTGGAACGTATATGGCGAGGGACTGAGGGGTCATGAATGATGGGTTATGACACGTGGAACGTATCATTGCCATCCACTGATACCGTTCGGTCAAGATTTAAAATTGAACGATTCACATATTTCATTTATATTTAAATTCACAATTTTTAACATATTTAAATTCATTTTATTTTGGCAAAAAAAAAATTCACTTTATAAAAAATTTATAAATTTAAACTATTCAGTTTGTATTTAGAGGATTCAAATTCCATCTTAACAATGAAAGTATATGGTAAATAAAAAACCAGGACAACACAAAACAACCAAAGAAAATCATTTAATTTTTATGAGACAAAAATATATGTTCTCACGTATTTATTTCATACAACATATAATCATTTAAGATAAATTCATAACAACTCTTCAATATTTAATATATTCAAGATATATTTTTAATATATTTAAGAAGTTATTAATATAATTTTAAAAGATTTTGATTTTAAAATAATAAATCTATCAAAATAATGTAAAATTTATATATTTATTAAATGATAACTGATAATAAGAATTTTGGTAGCATCAATTCATCTAAACAACCACTAGGTATAATTCGTATATTTTTATTCTCATAATTTTAATTTGCCTTCCATTGGATTTTTGTCTATGAGCCCATCAACGCGCAAACCCGCCCCTTTCGTTATATGCACTTCTCTATTCCATCCCAATATAATTTTGAAATTTCAAAGAGAGTCAATATTTCGAAGCAAACCAAAAAGAAAGAAAAGAAAGAAAAGAAAATCAAGATTCAAAATATCCAGCCATCGATACGAAATATAATTAAAAAATAACAAAATATATGTTGGCTCAAAGTTATGGAGCCTGCATCAAATTCAGCAGGCTAGCTAGGGGCAAGCTCATCCTACTTAATTGCATCAATATTTTTATTTTTTGATAAAATAGAATATATATTTTGACATGTCCTTATTGATACAAAATTTTTATGTATCGAAACACACTTGGCGTTTTGGAGTTCCTTCAAATTTATTTATATTGCAAAAGCATTACCCTGTATAAACAATAGAACATCTATGGTATTCAAGAGGGTGATATGCCTTAAACTCTATGTAACACATGAAAATGCATGTCTATTTTGTGATTTAAATTCCATTATTTTTTGGAAGTGACTTTTTTTTTTTGAATGAAATAATTTAAATTGGAATTTATTAGACATGGTGAGGCCAAAATTCCCGTACATGGGCAACAAAATGAACAGTGTGGGGAACCTGTCATGGGCTTCTATTTGGTATTTACTTTTCTTACAATCAAAATAACCTCAGAAGTCTCAATATATATGGTTCCCACAACAATAATAACCTTTAAGTTGTGACGTGGTCAGCTACTGTGTGGCCACCTCATTCCCTTGTTCTTTTCACCGTTTCTGGTAACGAAAGATCCTTCGATTCCTAACCCCAACAGTTTCTTTCAACTTCTTCATATAGATACTTGCATTCACATAACATTATTATTATTTGTTCACTGCCACTGATCTCTTTCCTTTAAGTTTATACGCTCATACATGCATATTTGTAATTTCCCCCTCTACAGTAACAGTAAACTATATTCTCTTGCATTATGGAATTAAACCTGTTGCCCATATTAAGCAAGTGAGTTATTGGGGTTTTCGGGAACTGGAGCTTGGGCGGTTTACGACTGAATTGAGGGGAGGGGGGGGGTTGATTCATGAAGCAATTAAATTTGGGGGAATGGTGAAACGACATCGTCAATGGGTCCAGGATCTCTTTCCAAGAGAGTGACCCTTGCTTTTTACATTAATGATAAGGTGAGACATCAAATCCGAGGTTTGGAGGCCGATGAATGATCACTAGGTTCGACCTATATGTTTTTGAATATATATGCATGGACTCAGTTTCAAATTAATCCATATTTGAAATTACTTGATGATGAATCAAATATCTGATGATTTCGGAAAGGGATAATAACGTGGATCATATTGGCATATAGGAAAGACAAAAGTAGAGGTAGATAGCCACCGGTTTCTCATGCCTTGGACATTTCCTTGCTAAGGCAGCAAAATCAAGACATACCTAGCTAGAAAGCAAACCATAAATTTATTAACTCCCATTAAAGCAAACTTAAACATCACAAAGTTGTCATCTATCCATCTTTACAAAATATCCATCATGTTTAACAGAAAAAACCACACACACATGTGTGTGTGTGTGTGTGTGTGTGTGTGTGTGTGTGTGTGTGTGTTGCTTGTACGTAGTAGTAGTGGTTGGAGCTGAGGGACGACGGAACTGGACAATAAAGATAAGGCCACATCCAATGCAAGCAAGAGCCATCATTATTTGCCAACACAATGTGTATGAAGTTCATATCATTCATTGAATCTCTTAATTCTCTTATTATTTATCAACCAAAATGAGATCTCCATTTTATTTCATTAAATCTATTTCTCGTTATTCTTAATTCTCAACAGAAATTACTCAAAATTATTAATTCAAATAAAAACAAGATAAAATGCATTGAGGAATTGTGTGATGGATGGGGATGCGTAAAGTGAGAGTTGAGAGTGGTGGCAGCCACACCCGGCACAGCTTACCAATTCAACCCTTGTGATTTTGAGAGACGCAAAAAGAATAAACCGTTTCAGAGCAATCCATTTAATATGATCACAATTTGGAATTTTTTTTAATATATTACTTGTTATAAAAATAGAGGATTTGACGTGAGAGAGATGAGTTGGCAAGAGAGGGAAGAGACAATTGATGAAAAAGAAGGGGGGATTCTTATTCACTTGTATATTCTATGCACTTCCAATCATTTGTGGTACAGCTCTATTTATAGGTACCAAATCCTTTCAAGAGTTACAATATCATAAACATAAGAATTAATCCATATTATGATACAATATAAAAGCATTTGGAGGTTATAGCCTTTAATCATAAAATGAATCCTAAGAGTCTATGTGGTTATGAACATCCAATATAGCTTTAAGTGTAGAATTCGAAGAGACAAAAGTTATAGACATCCACGCTAGATGATATTGTAATATTCATAACATTACTAGTATTATTCACAGTTTGAAAAGAAATTTATGTGATGCATGCTTGTAAACATCCACCCTAAGTTCCCCTGTATTATAAAATGATGCATTGATATATTGATGTGCACGGAAGGCATTATTAAAAGGAGTTTGAAAAATATGGTTTGGACTCGTTCGAAATGGTGAAGATGTGGATGTAAGAAATTCCCTATCCAGTCAAGTTTCACCTAATTTTTGATGGGAAAACAAGTAATATGGTGATGAGGGACGAAGTGAATTCTATAAGATGCATTTCAACATTAATTTTGTTAAAGTCAAAATTGAAACTGAATTGTTTATTCATCTTTTTACCCTCGCTGCTCAAACTCGTGCAGAAAGTCTATGGTCCTGTTTGGCATGTATGACTGTGGCATTAGATTGGAGAAATACTTACATACTTCATGAGTGTCACATCATCCATACTCTATCTAATGAAAATATTTTAAGTGTCCTCTATTGTAATATCAAATCTCATAAATCTCTCCTAATTATTTTCTTTTTTCCATATCCTATTATCACATATATTTATTGTGGAAAAAAGGGAAATAATTAGAAGAGATTTATGGGATATGGATCATAATGGAGGACACTTATAACATTTTCATTGGATAGAGTATGGATGATGTGGTACTTCTAAAGTATATAAGTAATTCTCTTATGATTGAATTAAATTGTATCGTTTGGTTGGTAACCGAGGATAGGACAACACCACATGCGTGGGATTACCGAACCAAACTCACCTCCCTTCGGCATTTGCTTTTTCATTTCTGGGATTGCAAATTTTGAACACAAAAATGTCCGTATTTATGATGATTTTGGGACAAGACTACCCTCTGAATTTCCAACAAAAATTGCAAATTTGCCATTGTGTTTGTATTCTGTCTACGACCGCGGTGGAAGAGGCAGCGGCAACGATGCACGAAGTGACTCATGTCTGTTTTCAAATCTCCGGCCATCTTCCTTCTTTGAACCTTTATGAATCGCAATCTGGTTCATCTCCCCAGCCTCTTCACAAATCGTGTTCGCCATGATGAAAGCATCCTCCCTCTCTTGTTTCTGGTCGCCATTGCTACTTTGATCACTCCAGATCTCTGTTCGTCTTCTCCAATAAAGTTGATTTGGGCTTTTTATGAGTTTGATCTACATCTAGGTTTATTATTCAGTGCTAGATTTGCAATTTGTTCTTAGTGGTTATGTGACACTGATTTGTGCCTATTAATTTTCAGTGGCCTTCAATTTCGTTTCTTCTCCAGTCATCCACAACCATTCACGATGGTGAATGGGCCAAGAGATGATGAGAGAAATGGTAGAGGAAAGCTAAATATGATGTTCTCTTTTTACTTATTGTAGGGACATTAAATTCTTTTCATTACTTACGTCTGCTCATGAAATAAAATTAATGCAAGCATTCCCTTCAAATATTAATGTAATTTCAAAGTATCATTCCCACCACGCTCAACTCCAATGCCTTAAAATTCAGGCCTGCATACCAAATATGGTCTAAGGGGGTCAAGCCGTCGCACATCATCAATTCATTGTTTTCCCACAACAACACGTAATAGACAAGGTAAAATCCAACAAGTAGTTGCAACTAAACTTCAAAATCCCGCAGTTTCAATGCACAACTCACGAATATCTATCCACGTATGCGAGCCATATACGTACGTCAAAGTTCATTTACATTAAAAACTATATTTTCAACGACTCATTAAAACACTAGCAGGTTTAGCCCGCATATTTTTACCATGGGACCTTAAGAAAGGCGTTGTTTAATTTTTTTTTTAAAAAAAAACTTATAATTTCAATTTGCTTTCTTTAATACAACACTTTATTATAATTATATATATATAGTCCGTATTTTTTTTAAACTCTTTAGTATCGATCTTTAGTTAGTCCTTAAAAATAATGAAAAGCCATTCATAGGTCGTCTCTATTGGAAAAAAAGGAATGGCGAATAATTTAATTAAAGAAAGAAGTGTAAATGGACAATTTTCCTTTAATTTGGAGATTTTTTAATTTCCTCTTCTTCTTTTTTCCGTCGACATTTCATTGATTAATAATATTGGAAGGATTGGGTAAGTTGTAGTAATCAAAAGAAATCTTAAGAATTACCTATGGTGTATGTGAAGAAGCAACATAAATGATGAATGTTGAGGGAAATTACATAGGGGATTAAATGAGTGTGGCAAAATAATAACAAGTTGGAAAGATCTTATCTCACACGTACGTTGAGTTTAATTGGACGCATTTATTCACAAGATGGAAAGAATAAAGACATATCGATCACCCAACAAACAAATTAAATATCTCTCGCTTTCCTTGGTCCTATACCTCCTTTTTCACCGTTTCTTTTTTCATGCCCAATAATTTCCCTCCCTTCTCTCTTCACCAGCAAAAATCAAATCTCACATATATTTCTTGTATTCTTCAATTCAATGCTTCAGTTAATTCCTTTAACACCCTACCCTTTTCCTTCTGAATATATATATGCGTATATGCTATTCCAATCATATCCCGATTCGGTTCACTAATTGATACATAAAAAAGCACTCTATATATAATGTTCAATAATATCTCGATCTTAATTATACAATCGCATGCTTTTGTTTGTATTCCATTATTGGAGAAGATCTATATATAGGGGGATCAATGGACCGATTAATCAATAATTTCAGGAAGAAAAATCAAATATTAATAGCTGAGTCCACAAAATTGGGGCTTATTTAAGGCCACATGACATCTCCCTCACCGTAGCAACACTCAAAGTTGCAACACACATACGCACGCATGGATCCTCTGCACCAACCTCTGCCCCTGGCACTCCTGTTCATCATCCCACTCATCTTACTTCTCGGTCTCCTCGCTCGGTTTCGCCGGCGGCGTTCGCCCTTCCCGCCGGGGCCAACAGGCCTCCCCATCATAGGCAACATGTTGATGATGGACCAGCTCACCCACAGAGGTCTGGCCAAGCTCGCCTCCCAATACGGCGGCGTTTTCCACCTCAAGATGGGCTTCCTTCACATGGTCGCCATCTCCGACCCCGAAGCCGCTCGACAAGTTCTTCAGGTCCACGACAACATCTTCTCCAACCGACCCGCCACCATAGCCATCAGCTACCTCACCTACGACCGCGCCGACATGGCCTTCGCTCACTACGGCCCCTTCTGGCGGCAGATGCGTAAGCTCTGCGTCATGAAGCTGTTCAGCCGGAAGCGGGCTGAGTCGTGGCAGTCGGTGCGAGACGAGGTGGACAAGGTGGTCCGCACGGTGGCCGGTAACATCGGGAAGCCGGTGAATATCGGGGAGCTGGTGTTTTCGCTGACAAAAAATATAATATATCGGGCGGCGTTCGGGTCGAGCTCGCAGGAAGGGCAGGACGAGTTCATAGGGATATTGCAAGAGTTCTCAAAGCTGTTCGGAGCGTTCAACATGGCGGACTTCATCCCTTACGTGGGCTGGATCGACCCGCAGGGACTGAACTCGAGGCTGACCAAGGCACGTGCGTCCCTGGACGGATTCATAGACAAAATCATCGACGAGCATATCCAGAAACGGAGGCATAAAGGCCAAAGCGATGATGAGGAAACAGATATGGTGGATGAGTTGATGGCCTTTTACAGCGACGAAGCTAGAGTGAGTGAGTCTGAGGATCTCCAGAACTCCATCAAACTCACCAAGGACAACATCAAAGCCATTATCATGGTAACCTCCTAATTCTATCCCATCCATCATTTACTTCCTCTCTCCGTCCATGGCCTTCCACTCTTGAAAACACGTAATATTTACCGCTAATTACGATCTGCTTGTACGTAGAAGACCCAAGCCCCAGTATGGAAGTTACTATTGATATTTAAGAAATTTTACCACCATATAATTACTTACAAAGGTCTTAGCTAGGATATCTCAAATTTTACAAGTAATTTTAATCTTAATTTTTCTTAGAATAATCATAGTTTTAAAATGAAAAAACGTGTATAGCATGCACCGTGGCCCAACAGTGTAAAGACGGTAGATTGGTGGGAACATAAACTTGTTATAATAATGGTGAGTGTCCGTACCTCTTTTAAGATCCATATAATATATATGTATATGTATATTTTGAGGTATTCAATGCACCTCTTTGTCTGACCCCTTCAGGCTTCAGGATTCTTGAATTGTGGGTTTTAAACGGTCTCCTGTGCACAAAATTTATTACTACTAGGGAAAGAGTTGTCTGGACAGAGAGAGGAATATGGGTAGATGAGAAAGATGAAGAAAGTCACTAAAGCCAAAACGAAAAGCACAAAATCATGAAGCATGTGTATTTGAGATTGTTCGCCTAAAAACAAGAGGCGTGACGGGGACGGATTGGAGACCATTCAAGTCTGTTACCACTAAAATATTTCGAAATTTGTTCACCTCAACAGATTGTCAAATTCAATGTCATAGAACTAGAATATATATCTCATAATGTCCTATTTTGTATGGAATGTAAGATAATTCTAATTAGATTATGAACAATCCAACCACCTATAAATTTTATATTATTTGCAAAGTACAAATTTATAATCAATAATTTGGTATTTGCAGAAACTGGGAAAAATTCTCCTATTCATTTTTTTGAAACCCAAATCAGAATATCATTACCTTGTATAAAAATTTCACAGAATGCTAAAACTTCCTGTGTAATTTTTTAGCTCTCTCCTAAATTTTTTATGTATAACATAAAATTTGAACAATGTGCTGTGTCATTTAGAACTTATGAAAAATACTAACTTTTTGAAAAATAGTTATATTTTATTTGATACATTTTTATGTATCTTTCTCTTCATATATTTTACGCTAATCCAATATTTTATTCTGTGAATATTATAATTTAAATTACAAGTGGTAAATGTTCCTCTTTTGCATCCATGATAATCAAATTGCTTTTGAGAAATAACAAAAGATCTTCACGAGAGTTTCCATTTTCCATTAACAAAATAACTGAAAAGGATAATGCATGACAGGACGTGATGTTTGGTGGGACGGAGACGGTGGCGTCAGCGATCGAGTGGGCAATGGCGGAGCTGATGAGAAATCCAGAAGATCTAAAGCGGGTCCAACGAGAGCTTGCTGACGTGGTGGGTCTGGATCGCAGAGTTGAAGAGTCCGACTTCGACAAGCTGACTTTCCTCAAATGCTCCCTCAAGGAGACCCTGCGCCTCCACCCACCCATCCCGCTGCTCCTCCATGAGACGGCGGAGGACGCCGAGGTTTCCGGCTACTATATCCCCAAGAAGTCACGCGTCATGATCAACGCGTGGGCCATCGGGAGGGACAAGAACTCCTGGGATGACCCGGACACCTTTAAGCCTTCTCGGTTTTTAAAACAGGGCGTGCCCGATTTCAAGGGGAGCAACTTCGAGTTCATTCCGTTCGGGTCGGGTCGGAGGTCATGCCCAGGGATGCAGCTCGGACTCTACGCGCTGGACATGGCGGTGGCTCACCTTCTTCACTGCTTCACCTGGGAATTGCCGGACGGGATGAAGCCAAGCGAGATGGATATGAGCGACGTGTTCGGACTCACCGCTCCCAGAGCGAGCCGACTCGTTGCCATTCCCAGTAAGCGCGTGGTTTGCAATCTCTTTTAGATCCCGTTCGAGCCTTTCTCTTTGTTGGGGCTTTTTTTTTTTTGTGTCTTTCAAATATCTGTCAATTATATACACTGAGCATATGAAGAGGGAGAACAACAACAACAATAATTGAGTCAAAGAAAGAAGAGGAAGAGTATGAATATGGGGGAATTCAATTGTCTTTAAGCACTTGTTCAGTTGATCTTTATGCCAAATCCTTTAGGTCGTTTGGTTGTAATTTGCCCCTCTTCTGCGTTGATGATCAATTAGTTACCCTGAAATAAAAATGAATTCGCAACTTTACCTTGAAACACGAATATTATATTTTCTTTATCTCTCCAAGGCAAAAGGAAATACATGCATGCATCTTGATTCAATTTGAATCATTTAATTCCATAAAACGGTGTGAATTTATTATTTTTATTCAAATAAAATATACGAAATGAATTTTAAAGGCCTTGTTTTACTGAAAATGTCAGGTTCTAAGAATGCATATCTTTCTGTTCTGGAAAATTTTGTATCTAAATGCGCCGAATTATTCTGTTTCTTTTCTCTGTATTTTGGTTCTAACCTTTTCTTTAGTTGTGAACATGCTGTTTTGACTTTTCCTTTTTTCGGCCAGAATGTTGTTTTGACTTTTAACATAGCCTTGATGCACTGAATAAGTTAATGAAGAACTAAAACTTTACATCTAAAGACAACAATGTTAAAATATTATAGTTGAACAGTTTCATGTTATTTCATAAAGATTGAATTTACTGTGTCTTTAAGGAGACTTATCGTTAGGGGTTTCAAAAATTATACCATATGTACAAACTTGCTTAAAGCAATAATTGTTACAATAGTTTAACAAAGAGATATTATTTACAGGAACTATTACGTATCAAAACTCAATTCAGATTGGTCCATCAGATCAATGGATCAGGAAATTTTTGATCCCTTAACAATCCAATGAAGAGTTATAGATAAGTTGATTGAATTACATTTTATATTTTAACGTATTTTACCCACACTCGGTGCTTTCCAACCTTCACCTTTTTCCTCTGCTACAGCAACATTTCTATCCTCTATGGTCCACCCTTTAGCCTTCCAATATTCCTCCACTGCTTTTTCAGCCACTTGAATCACCCCTACTGGATTTGGAGTTGTATACTCGAAGGCCATTTGGTTTCGTTCTTTCCAAATCAACCATAGTATCCAAGCTAAATGGGCTAATTGATACTCATCCATTACCTTTTCTACTGTTATCCTCCTTCCCCACCATTCCTCCATATTATTTATTTCTTCCTTTTCAAACCTCAAGGTCAACCTACATCCAAACCATACTCCCTTTGTCCAGGGGCATCTGAATAAAGCATGCTCCAATGTTTCAGGTTCTTTTTCACATACCGGACATATTTCTGATAGACAACATTTTCTTCTGAATAATCTTTCCTTCACTGGTATTGCTCCCACTAAGCATCGCCATATAAAGTGGTTGATTTTTGGTAATACCTTCATCTTCCACACTTGATTCCATAATTCCTTTGGTTGCTGAACAGATGAGCTTGCCTTATTTTGCATTGTCTTCCTTTTGGCTTTTACACGGTGGTAGCCACTCTTAATAGCATAATTCCCATTTCTTGTGCCTTCCCAAATTACCTCATCATTTTTCTGGGTATAATTGAGTGGTATTTGCTCAATTATGTTAATAATCTCCTCTGGCACCAACCCCTTCAACCTCTCCACTGCCCATCTTCCATTCTGTATTATATTTGCTACCTTCCATTTCTGCTTTTCCTCTGGGACGTTTACCCAATCAGCTAGCACTCCATCCATCCCTTTTACCCATCTATCTCTCCAGATCCTTACTTCAGTCCCATTGCCAATTCTCCAATATAAGTCATCCATCAGCATTTTTCTTCCTTCTAATATACTACTCCAAATCCAAGAAGCCTTCCCTCCTTTCTTTGCATCTAGAAAAGATGAATGAGGAAAATAAATTCCTTTTAGCACTTTAACCCATGTCTCCTCCAGGCAATGCATAACTCTCCAAGCTGTTTTTGCTAGCAATGCTATGTTTATAACCTCAAATTCCCTAAACCCCATTCCTCCCTCCTTTTTTGCTCTTGTCATTCACTCCTAAGCTTTCCAGTGTATTTTCCTTCCTTCTTCCCCCCATTCCACCAGAATCTAGCCGCCAAATTATCCAATTCTTTACAAACTTTCTTAGGGAATTTAAAGCAGTACATTGGATACAAAGGCACAGCATTAATCACTGCCTTTATCATTACCTCTCTACCTGCATGAGATAGTAATTTTCCACTCCATCCCTTTATCTTCCTGCTTACCTTCTCTTTTATATAAGCCAATGCTTCACTTTTGGTTTTACCCCACAAGTTCGTATACCATATGTACAAACTTGCTTAAAGCAATAATTGTTACAATAGTTTAACAAAGAGATATTATTTACAGGAACTATTACCATAATGGTATCAAAACTCAATTCAGATTGGTCCATCAGATCAATGGATCAGGAAATTTTTGATCCCTTAACAATCTAATGAAGAGTTATAGATAAGTTGATTGAATTACATTTTATATTTTTTTTTCTTTTTGACCTGAAAACGACATTGTTACGAACTTAAAAAACAAGATATGTGCTATCGTAAGCCTATTTTGTTGGATTATGCTATGTTTATGATGAATGCTTTATATACTTGTAGATTGATACTCTTTATTCAAATATCATTTTAATTATGACAAGCCTAATTTTAAGTAAAGACAGATTTCAACCATTAACCTTTAAATCATTATCTCCATAAAGTTTGAATAAGTTAAATACCAGGTATTAATAGAAATATTTATGGACCAAACAACCTCATGGGTATAATGTTGAGATTAAGATGGTATGTTTGAAATCAACATCCACAGTCATAGTTCGGAATGGGGCAATATAATATTTAGATTGTAAATAAGAAAGACAGGCCATCGATAATATTAAAATTGATTAGCGTTTGAAAACCCTGGTGAGGCAGAAAAGTTGTCATTTCGGATGACAGTCGACAGAAACAGAACAATCCAAAACTAGGAAGTGGGAAGAGGGATTTGTGTGAGACGTGCAGATGGAGGGCGTTTCTTTTCTTTGGATCCAACGGTTAGCTGCTCAGCCGCGCCAAAACGTCATGTTCTACCGTCCCTCCCCACCTACTCCCTCTCTTTCTCTCTCTATCATTCCAGCCTGTTGCTACAAAACTCCTTCCCATCCATCCCCATTCAATTCAACATTTGTCGCCAAACTCATTTTGTGGCCTCTCTTCACTTCAACCCAAACATGACCAGCCCTTCGCTCACCCCACCCTCCCTCAAGTCATTGTTAAACCCTCTTCCTTTATGCATTTATTACCATAAATATTTAACATTCAAATCACAAATTCAATACTTCTCTCAATCACTACTCCCACAGGTCCCCAGCAATGATCACGCACGCAGTACACATTAACAAGATACATGCTTCCCACACTCTATGGTCTATCCTCAACTCGTGCTTTTGTACACGTAATATAACATACTCAAGTAGTAGAGGGCATCATCCCAAGCAATAAGTATGAAAGTACTTGTAAGCAAAGCTGAACCGCAACAACAATTACATCCATACCATAATTCATCCCGAATAGGAAGACAATTCTAGATTATGATCCATGGACCTGATGTATTATCATTGAACTGGCTTGTACAAAACTACGAAACTAACCCATAAGCAATTGTGCAAACAAATTATAAAAAAAGAATATGGAAATGGGGCTAAATAAGGGCCCATTTCCATCCTACCGGGAGCTGAAGTCTTCACCTCCACCTCCCACAGCATAATCAATTCTCCCCTTAAGAACACAAGTCTCAAACAATTCATCTTTGTGGTCTTTTTTACCTTAGTCATGTGAATGTTAGTGGACAACATATGTTTACATCAAAATGCGAACAACGGCGAGGCCAACTGCAGATATTGAAACAAGGGTCCCTATGCAGTATTTTATAACCTCATATTTTGCCGCCTCCAGCTGTGCTTTTAACGCATGAATTTCCTGAACATTCAATTACATTCACAGATTTAAATCATAAGAATGCTTCAAAAACAAGCTTCTCAAAGTCACACGTACAACGAATCCTTACTCTATCAAGTTTGTTAGTCAGATTTGTAGTTTCAGCACTCTGATTGTTTAATTCATCCCTTATTCTCCTGCACTTGCAACCAATAATCAAGATTAATTTTTTT
>QFDD01001991.1:0-18561 GCA_006871305.1 Vachellia collinsii | reverse complement strand
GAAATAAAATCCATAAATGCATACTACTACGATTCACATCAAAACATGCATTTTAAACCAGTTAATTTCTATAAAATCATGCAATCAGACATGAATTACAGTAGTAAAACTTGGTCAGATCACTAGCCTAAGGGAGGATCTGGAGTTCACCGTCGCCGATCTCCTCGCGGCCTATTACCTGGCCAAGAAGAAAGACGGTTTCTTCACTCTGACTCCTCGTCCTGGGTCGTCTCCATTGATCACCGGCGAGCAGATCAACGACAGGGGTTGGTCTAAACGATGGGTCTTTGTGGAGTCCCGTCAGGTCATCGCCACCAGTGACCCCGTCTGCTCCTCCTGGAACTTTGAGGCTAAGTGCTTGCGAGCGTTTTTCATGTTCTGTCTTGTGTAAAGCACTAACGAGAGCGTTTTGTTGTTCTTGCAGCCTCCCCCAGCAAGGATCGGCTAAGGGGGCCAACGAGGAGAGCCTCCGAGCCGTCATGGGGGCCACTAAGGGACACAAGGACTTCCACCTCCTCCTAAAACTCGCTGACTCCCCCTATGGTAAGCTTTCACTGCTTTTGGGTACTATTCTTGGGAGCGATTTGTGTCAGTATCTGATGACTGTGTGGATTTTTTCTGTGACAATGCGCGTGGCCATGAAGACCAAGGCCACACCTTCCAAAGGGAGGCTGACTCCGGCCCTGAGTTCCAGGGAAATCAAGGTTCGTATTCGCCCCGGGGAGACAAGGTCTAAGGCGACTGTCGCTTCTACTAGTGCCACTGCCCCTTCCCCCGTGGGTGTCATAGACTTGTCGGCTTCAACTCCCATGTCGCTGGCTCGTGTCACTCCTCCTCGCGCTTCCCTTGTTGGGACAGTCGCTCTCGAGGGCAAGGTCGTCCAAGACTCTCAGCGGGAGGAAGTGGCCGGGCCCTAGAAGAGGCGGACCATTTGACCAGCCGCCAGAGAGGTCTGGCTTGTGGAGGATGCTCCTCAGAGGGTATGACGAGATGACTGTGATGGGGTGGCACTGGAAGTATGGCCTCAGCTTCCGAGAAGCGGATACCAGGGAGAGAATTAGCTTCTCGAGTTGTGAGTACCGCGTCTCAGCGTCCATCATAGTTTGACTCGTGTAATACACTGGTCGCTGTTTCCCCTGGTCTTCCCTCACTAGGACGGCGCTGGCAGCTCTAGGAGACGCCGACAGGTACAGGAACAAGTTTTCCCCAGGGGATTGTTTGCTCAATAGTGGAGGGTTGGTAAGGTATTGCTTAAGCCCCTAGAGGGCAGCTCGCACTCCTCGCTCCATTCGAAGGTTTTGTTTTTTCTCAAGGCGTCAAAGAACAAGTGGCACTTCTCGGATGGCCGTGAGATGAACCATTTGAGGGCTGCTATGCGCCCTATCAATCGCTGCACATCCTTGACGCAGGTCAGCGAGGGGATGTCCAAGATTGCAGTGATCTGTGTCGAGTGCGCTTCGATTCCCCGTTGTGAGACCAAATATCCCATGAATCTTCCAGAGGCAACGCCAAAAGAACATTTGTCTGGGTTGAGTTTCATGTTGTATCGTTGGAGCAGGGAGAAGGCCTGATCGAGGTGAGTCATATGGTCGTCGGCTTGGAGGGACTTGAAGAGCATGTCGTCGATGTAGACCTCCATCGTCTTACCCAAGTGGTCCGCAAACATGTTGTTCACCAGTCGTTGATACGTGGCACCTGCATTCTTTAGACCAAAGGGCATCACCTTATAACAATAGATGCCACGTTCTGTTATGAAGGCTATCTTCTCCTGATCTTCCGGATGCATCAAAATTTGATTGTAACCCGAAAAGGCATCCATGAAGGTCAAGAGCTCATGGCCCGAGGTAGCGTCGACTAGAGAATCAATGTGAGGAAGGGGAAAAGGATCCTTCAGGCATGCCTTGTTCTGGTTGGTGAAGTCAATGTATACCCAATGTTTACCATTCTTTTTTGGGACAACGATGACGTTGGCCAGCCAGTCTGGGTACTGAACTTCACGGACGGACCCTATGTCGAGGAGCTTCTGGATTTCCTCGTTGATGATTATATGCCTTTCGGGGGCAAACCTTCGTCGTTTCTACTTGACAGGTTTGTGGTTAGGATCGACGTTCAGCCTGTGTGTTGTTACGGCGGAGTCTATCCCTGTCATATCTGCATAGGACCAGGCAAAACAGTCAGCATTCTCAAAAAGGAAAGTCAGGAGTTTACCTCGTAGGGCCGCAGATAGGCCCAATCCCAGTCAGATGGTACGTTCAAGACGCTCGTCGTCTAAGGCGACGATCTCCAATTTGTCCTCCGTGGGCGAGTCTTTGTCGTCTACGACCAATGGCTGTTGTGGCTACTATGCAGCTGAACTTTTAGAGGTTTTCAGAGAGGCCTGGTAGCATTCTCGTGAGGTCTTCTGGTCCCCTTCGATGTGTCGTATCCCTCATGGCGTGTGGAACTTTATAACTTGATGGAGAGTCGAGGGGACTGCCCTCATCTAATGAATCCACGGTCTCCCGAAGAGGGCATTATACGTTGGCGGGCAGCCCATAACCTGGTACTTGATGAGGAGGTTCAAACCAGCTGCGAAGGTAATTAGAGTGATTTCCCCCACCGTCCTGTCGGGGGCTCTGTTGCCAAAGACGAGGACCGAGGGGGCCCTGATGACTTGCGACTCCACCCCCATTTCCTTAACTGTGTGCATGTAGATGATGTTAACGGAGCTCTCGGGGTGCACCAACACACGCTTGATGTCGAAGTTCCCAAGGTACAACGAGATGACCAAGGCGTCATAGTGAGGGTGAACTATGTGTGAAATCTCTTCCTTCGAAAAGGTGATCGGTTCGTCGTTGGTGGGCGCATTCGTCTGGTCTACCGTTTGGACGTTTGTCAGGGCTCAAGCGTGCCTTTTAGCAATAGAGTAAGTGTACCCACTTATTTCAGAGCCTCCAGCGATAGTGTTGATTGTTCTCGCATTCTGTAGGGGCTCTTTCGGAGTCGGCTGGGCAGCTGCAGAATCCTTCTTCTCTCGACCGTTTTTCTGCAGGAGATGAGTCAGGCGTCCCCTCTTGAGCAGTTCTGCTACTCCAAATCGCAGGGCTATCCAGTCGGCTGTACGGTGTCCATGGTCAACGTGAAAGTCACACTATTTAGTCTTATCACGCTGATAAGCTAGGTTTTTGATATTGGGGGGCCACTTGACATTATCCCCCATGCCTCTGCTGGAGACACCGCAAAGTTGTGTTCTTCGAGTTTGGGGGGCCGCGTCTTATTGCTCGACACCGCTTGTTTATATGAGCCCCGTCTCTCGGAGGCGTTGCTGGGGTAGGGCTCTGCTCTCCACCCTTTGCTCGACCGTCGCGGGTTTCAGCTACGACGATCGCTGGGTTCCTCCTGACTGGTGTGGTGGCATCGGTCGTTGACCTTGTCTTCCTCCCATTTGATCTGGGCCCAGGCTCGGGCTAGGACATCTTCCATCGTACTGCACGTGTACTTGGTAAGCTCCTTATATAGGTCAGAGTTCGGTAGCAGACCTTTCTTGAAGGCCGAGATCGCCGTCATCACATCGCATTTAGTGATGTGAACCTTTTCTAGGTTAAATCGTCCCAAATAGTCTCGGAGCGTCTCCCCCTGACGTTGGATGATCTTGTACAGATCATTAGGTTGCTTCCGCAGTTTGCTGCTGCTGGATAAACGCGTCATTGAGGTCAACAAAGGAAGCGATGGATTGGGAAGGCAAAGAAGTGAACCATTCCATCGCGGGCCCGAAAAGACTTGATCTGAAACCCTTGCACATGCATGCTTCTCTCAGCTCCTTTGGGATGGCAACGGTATGCATGAGTTGCCTGTAATGTGCCATGTGCTCGTCCGGGTCCGTTGTCCCATCGTAGAGATGGATATGTGGGAGTGTGAACTTCTTCGGCATATGGATCTGGGCAATCTCATCAGCGAAGGGAGAGTCAGCGAAGCTCCCAGGTTGGCTCTTCTTTATTGGTATTGGGACTCTAGGAATTCGCTCCACGAGAGCCTCCAGTTCCTGCAGTTTCTTCAGCCATATTGGTGGTGCTATCACGGGGTTGCCGTCATCGGTGACTGGTGGATCGTCGGGCCCATCTCTAATCTCTTCCACTGGGTGCATAGTTGCATCGAACAAACTCTCCAGGTTCCATCCCCCAGTCGCGTTGTCACGTCTCGGTCTCCTAGAGGGGTCGTCGTGTCCTGCGTGAGAACCCATACCAATAGGTGAGTCAGACGTTCGCATCGTTGAGATGCCATTACCTGTGTTGAGGGAGTTCGTTGAGGTTGAGCCAAGGGGCATTCCTCGGCGCCTATCGCCGTCGGTCGTTAGCGTGCTGTGCGGCAGAGGGTGCCCTGCAGCAAAGGTAGCGACTTGCTCCCTCAAAGTAGTATTCTCGTCTTTTAAGCGTTGCAGTAGCTCTTCTTGCTTTGCATGCCTGTCCTCTTGTACGATGACCTTCCTCGCTTGGTCCTCAATTTGGGTTGACTACTTTTTCACCATCTCAGTCAATTCAGCCATGGTTGGATTAGTGGATTGCGTGGGGCGGTCTGCAGGAGTGGGTGTCTTTCTTGTCATGGTTAGGAATAGCAGCAGAATATAGATAACAAAGAGGGTTAGTGATCCCTGGTATCAGATACCACACTACGGATGGAAGAGATACTGTTGGGTCCCCAGGGTCGGCGCCAAAATGTTTGTACAGATTTCTGGAAAAACGGTTATTAAGGGTATATAATGGGGAAACACAGTGCGGTGCCTAACTCAGAGACGAATCAAAGAAGAAAGGGAGAAAAAATGGCTTAGCCAGTAGTCGTGAATTGAATGCGAAAGTGGGTGTAAAGTCTAATATGAGACAGGAAACTTAGTGGAAGCAGTAAGAAAGAGAGTAAGAGTTTGAGAGAATCCCCCCCTCTGTTACAAACTAATGAAAATAAATAGATCGACTGTGGTTGGCTAGTCGTTGAGCGGTTGCAGTGTTGCTCCGGGAATCTTGGCTGCGTGGGTGCTAAATCAGTTAATCACAACAGTCTGGTCCGACTTCAGGGAGACGTGGACCAAGGGTGAACGTTGGTGTCACTGGGCAGATGGTCGTTGATGCTGGTCTCAAGCTCGAGGCCCCTGGCAAGCCTTGGTCGCAGGTGCAGTTGCTGGGCCGTGTCCTGGACCATCGCTGGCAATTGGGCTGTCGTGAGCTATTTGAGCTGACTGAGTCCAATGTCAATTTTTGGGCATACACCCCCTTTGTTACAGATTAACAAAAATAAATAGGTCGGATCATGGTTTGATAGCCGTTGAGCGGTTATGGCATTGCTCCTAGAATCTAGGCCGCTGGGTGCTAAATCCGTGGATCACAACGATTTGGTTCGACATCCATGGAGACGTGGACCGAAGCTGAAGGTTGGCGTTGTTTGTTGGACAGTCGCTGACGCTGGTCGCAGGCGCAAGGCTCCCGGCAAGCCTTGGTCGCGGGGACAGTTGCTGGGCCTTGTCCTGGACTGCTGCTGGCAATTGGGCCGTCGTGAGTTAATTGGACTGACTGAGCCCAAAGTCATTTTTTGGGCATACAATAATCGTCCACTCTTCCTGTCCACGGCATGTGGACACGAAGAGTATGAAATGCGGTGTCGTTCGACCTGTCCAAGGGTGCACGAGCCCGTTCGTTGAAGTTTTTCGGTATGGGGTGTGTGTGCCTCTGCCCTCTCTCATCGTCGACTTATGCAGGTACGCTGACGTAGCCCCTGCTCAACTTATGCCCAACGTTTGGCGTATTGTTATGTCTCTGGAGGCCTTTGCCGGCCTAAGGGGGGACCTCGAATTCTCCATTGCTGACCTCCTCTCAGCCTACTACCTGGTAAAGAAGAAGGACGGCTTCTTTACTCTGACCCCTCGTCCTAGCTCGTCCCCTTTAATCACTGGCAAACAGAGCAACGACCGGGGTTGGTCTGAATGATGGGTCTTTGTAGAGTCCCGTCAGGTCGTCACTGCCGGTGCCCCTGTTCGCTCCTCGTGGAACTTTGAGGATAAGCGTCTCTATATGCACTTTAGGGTTTTTCTTGTGGATAGCGCTGATGAAAATGCTTTGTTGCTCTTGCAACCTCCCCTAGTAAAGACAAGCTTAGGGGGGCCAACAAGGAGAGCCTTTGAGCGGTTTTAAGGGCCACCAAGGGAGACAAAGACTTCCGCCTCCCCCTAAAACTGGCTGACTCCCCCCACGATGAGCTCTTGTTGCTTTTGGTTATTGACCTTGATGTTAGTTAATGTCGATGTCTAACGACCAAGTGGGTTTTCTCTTTGACAATGCGTGTGGCCATGAAGAACAAGGCCACCCCTTCCAAAGGGAGGCTGACATCGGCCTTGAGTGCCAAGGAAATCAAGGCCCGACTTCACCCCGTAGAGACGAGGTCTAGGGCAACAGTCCCCTCCACTAGTGCTGTCACTCCCTCCTCTGCTAGTATCATAGACTTGTTGGCTTCGACTCCCGTGTCACCGGTCTGTGCCTCTCCTCCTTGTGCCTCCCTTGCTGGGATGGCCCCACGCGAGGGCCGGGCCGTTCAGGACTCTCGAAGGGAGGAAGTGGCCGAACCCCTGAAGAGGATAAGGGTAGAAGACGAGGGTGCAATTGTGCCCTCGGACGCTGCAGGACCTTCTAAGCTGCCCATCCTTATGGACGAATCTGATGCCATCGTTATGGTACGCCTCCATCCATTTGAAGCTAACTGGCAGACGATGTTGGCCTGGAGCCGTAGTCAAGCCGTGGAAGACACCCTCGCTCGGTTGTCGCAGTTAACTTGTGCCCCCGACGTCCTTCACTTTCTCTTTTCGTACCATCTTTATGCTTTAATTTGCTAACGTTCGTTGGTTCTGTGCCGGGGCTTGCTAAGCGCCTCCATCCTAGGCCAAGAGTTTGTCGAGATAGGCGAGCGCTTGGCCAAGGCGGAGGGGGAGAGGGACCTGCACTCCCGGATTGCAGCCATCAAGAAAAGGGAGCTTAAGCGCACTCGGGACATGATGCGCCAGCAAAGGGAGGTCGTGGCTATTACGGATGAATGGACTCAGCGCGCCAAGGATGAGGCCGCAGAGCCTTAGAGGATGCTTACCAGCATAAGGCTCGACTGCGACATATTGAAGATGGAGGTCGTAGCTCTGAAGGAGGATGTCAGAGCCGTGGAGACGGAGGCATACATGCGTGTGCGGGCGTAGGCACTCTGGGAACACAAGGTGGGAATGTCAAGCCGGTGGGACCTTCAAGAGACCATCTCCTCTTATGAAGCCACCTGCGGATGCACCTTTGAGCCTGATCCTTCCGATGGCACAGACAGGTCATCTGAGGCAGGTCCTAGGGGAGGAGCAAGGATGACGGACGCTAGTACTCGAGGGGAGTCGTCAGCTCTAGGAGGAGCGGCAGCGCCGGGGGGCGGCGCGAACATGATTGAGGCTAAGGAGCCTGTCACTTAAAATTTCTTTCCCTATGTGTAGGGAATCTCTTTAGGCCGCATATGGCCTTTTTCTGGAACTTGCAGCCCTTGATGGGCATGAATATTATGGGGTCCGCGGTGGCCCCGTGAAAATTTTTTTTTGTCAAAATATATGCCAGGCCATCATGCCTGTTTCATCTGCATACGTTGCGGCTTTATTTTGTTTTACTTCTATTAGCAGGTCGCAGTTGCCTAGTTCGATTGTCTTAGAAGTTAAGTAGTTGTGGTTAGGCTTTGTTCGTTTGCCAATAGCGCAAGTTTATTTAGCTAGACGGTGGCTTGTGGTAGTCACTAAGACCCGATAGCCTTTGTTCTGTCGTCGAGACAAGAAATAATCAATCTGTCGCAAGCTTGACCTATGCAGTCATAAAAGCCTCAAGGAATTTAACTGAATAATACGTAGTTTATTGAATGGGGTTGAGGACCCAGTTTGTACAATCGTGGCGTCGTAGCCAATTACATAGAAGAGGATTGACGTCGAAGTCTGATCCCTGAGTACATAGACGGCGTAGAAGCCTAAGTTACAGGAGTTAACTGAAGGGCTTGACTGACTAGGCCTGCGTGACTGAAGGGGAGTGAGGATTCCCGCGCACAAGACATCAAGAGCAGGGATAGTACTCATTGTTAAATATGAGTAAAGTAGCGAAGCTTTCTTTCCTGCGAGTACGTCAAGGTTAGGGTCAAGTTAGGCCGTGATGACTCGTCGTAGGCGAGTAAGGGATGGCGTCCGTGCCGTATTCGGGCTATGTAACGTGGGCCTGACCTTGTCGTCCGTAAGAGGAGGATGAAAGGCTCACCGGCTAGTGTGGTTGGGAGAGTTACTGTCTGGTGATGGAGTTCATGAAGACATGGACTGCGTCTGGCCACGATCGGTTTTGAGCAGCTATATAGGACCGCTAGGTAGGTCGTTGTTCGCTGAGGTCCACGGCATGGCTAATGACGGCCATATGACTTGTGTGATGCTTTTGCTCTACAAGGTTAGTTCAAGCAGGACAAGAAGAGCATACTAGAAACGTGTGTGGTCAGACTGGTCCGTAGTGACCCCAACAGGTTAGTTCAAGGAGCACTTCTCGGGGTTGAGCTTCATGTTGAATCGCCTAAGCAAGGAGAAGGCCTGTCCGAGGCGAGTCACATAGTCTTTCGGCCTAGATGGATTTGACGAGCATGCCGTCGATGTACACCTCCATCCTTATCGTATCAAGAGAGGCGTATAAGCCAATGCGATTCATTAGCTACTCGTGTCCCACCAGGGTAATGAAGCCTATCAGACACAAATCATTGTCATACTGAACAACCCCTCTCCAACATGCGTTCGTGACCTGCAACGATTGACCAGATGCCCTGCATTTCTCGAATTGCTCATAGCCAGCTTTTGAGGTATGCCACAAGCTGGCTACTAACCTTGCAAAGAACTTCGATGAGTTCCGTATAACTCAGATCAACTGAGAAAAATCAGGAAGCTGACGCCTTAGCAGGGCTAGGATAATCCATAACCACTGGCGAGATTGAATAGATCCCGGTGACCCACTTACAATTCTTGATCATCCAACAAAAGTCAGGTACTGCTTTATCTAATCACCTAACATGGTACTGAGGATCCCCTTTGGTTAAATATTTTATAGGAGGGTATCTTACCCGACGACAAGAACGATGCTCGAAAGACCAAGGTCTGGGCAATTCGATTTTGCATCGCATACAGACAAAGTCTATAAGAGATCATTAACTGGCCCACTCCTCAGATGTTTCAAACTCCAAGAGCTAAGTCATTACTGAGGGAAATACATAAGCGCGAGTGTGGAGACCACACTAGAGGGTGAAGCATGGCACGAAAGATACTTTGGATAGGGTACTTCTGACCTACGCTGTAGAGAGACGCTCAAAACATGGCTAGACATTGCGACAGATGCCAACACTTCAGCCACGTCAGCCATCAGCCCCCAAAGACACTTCATGCCATCGCGCTAGCATGGCCCTTCATGAAGTGGGGGATGGACATCATCATTAAAGCCTACGCCTAGATCCAAGAAGGTGAGTTCATCAAGAGACGATTCCAAGACTTTTGCCATAATTGGGGATAACACTCCACTTCTCTACTCTAAGGAACCACCAGTCTAACGGACAGACCGAGTTCAGCAAAAGGATCCTGATTAACTCCCTTAATAAGAGGTGAAGTAAAGCAAAGGGATAATGGGCATCATCCATCCTTTTGGCATACCACACAACTTCAAAGACAGTGACATGCAAGATGCCTTTCTCGCTCGTCTATGGGAAGAGGCACTACCAGCTAAGTGACAAACAGGGGTGACCAGCCCTAGAAGTTGGGATGCTATCTGTCTCAAAAGGTACTACTTATAGTACATACTTTACATTGACTCTAATCTTTTGAACATACCTGACTAACATTTCTACCAAGATCACTTGGAATGATAACAAATGCCCATAAGACGTGACCCTCCAGACGACTAACGCCTTGTGCTAAACAGTCGAGGGTGTGATGAGTTAGTTTATCTAATAGTGTACCATATGTATAGATATTGTGTCTAACCATTACGCAGACTGCAAGTCATGATCTCGACAGCTCTGGCAAGGGTATTTGATTCACCATAACAAAGGCACAAATGTGACTCTTTGACAAACGGCTTGTCAGACGAGTCAGATTGGCCGGATTGTAATTCGACACTTCAACAAACGAGGCTAGCTAAGACGCCTTCAGTTATACAAGTGGAGGGAAATATGCCACTCTATTATAAACTCTCACACGCTAAACATTACACTTCATAGCAAGGTTGCATCACTTTACTGTGAAAACAAAGCTAATATGCCATCGATGACACGATGAGGATGGGACACCCCCACCTTATCACTTTATATTGGCTTATACGCCTCCAGAAATACGATGAGGATGGGACATCCCCACCTTGTCACGCAACATTGGCTTTGACGCCTCTCATGATACGATGAGGATGGGACACCCTCACCTTATCACTTTACACTGGCTTATACACCTCCAGAGATACGATGAGGACGGGACATCCCCACCTTGTCAAGTAACATTGGCTTATACCCCTCTCTTGATATGGTAAGAATGGGACATCCCCACCTTGTCACCTTACATTGGCTTAGACGCCTCCTATTGTATAATGGGGATGAGACATCCCCACCTTACCACTCTATATCAGCTTAAACGCCTCCTACTGTACGATGAGGATGGGACAACCCTGTCTTACCACAATACATTGGCTCATACGCCTTACATTGCATATTAAGGTTTTGAGACCTTAGTTTATAAAATCATCTTTTATGCTATATATGACTTTTAATACACTCCAAGGTTATAAGATCGAGCTATGAAAGGACAGCTTCGTCACCATACATTAAGGCTCATACGCCTCCTTTCGTTTAAGGCTTACATGTGTTAGTATACACAAACATTTACTCAACATGGTAAAGGTCGCTGTCAGATGCACCTTAATACACATGGACCAAATCACCACAGTCTTTATAAAAAGACTAACTGTAAGACAGGACAAACACGTGTGACAGACATAGATTTGCATTTTCAGCTAACATTACAGGGTACAACTTGCGGTCTTAGGCACGCGTGTGAATGACACTACCCCCGTTACTGATGACAACAACAATGTCCCACAATGAAAATCATGTCTGACGGGATAACATGGCTAGGCAAAACGCCAACACTTCTATGAACAAGGCTGATCAAATGCCGACGTATCCAACAACGTCCTCACTATCACTAAACTATTTACTCAACCTCATAAGCCAATAGGCTCATACACCACTTTTGACAGCACTAAAGACAGGTCACCACAACTTAACGAGATTTCGGCTCAGATGCCACCCGTCACTCATAAAAGATAGGTCACAACGACCTAGCAAGGCCTCAGTTTAGACGCCTACTACACATGCCAAGGTGATACAACCCCAGTTTGCTCCTATTCAGCAATTGGCTTTGACGCCCCTTCTTTCCTTACGTACCAGGTCCATGACCTTAACAAAACATTTGTGCTGAGTCGTGGGACCCCACGTTTGCTTTCATTGCCTAGGCTTTCACGCCACTTACCATACTACAAGAAGTAGGTCATTGCAACCTACCATGATCTAGGCCTGGATGCCTTCTATCTACACACGGAGCCAACCTTATCTCATCTCCCCTTTGTAACAGGCCCTGATGCCTTATTATATATGAACAAGGTCTTTGACCTTACTTGATAGAATATTTCCTTTTGAATCACTTTGCCTTATACAACTCATACGTTCTCAAGAAAGACAGCATCGACATTGGATTCTCCAATGTACACGATGCCAACGCCCCCACGGACAAGGTAGACGGAGCACCACGCTTTGTGACGATGCCCTTACAAACACTAGATGGTCTACACTACCCCGCTAGCAAAGCAGGCTTTTACGCCACTTATTGCACTTTACGAAATATGTCATAGTACCTTATCATACATACAAGGCTTAAACGCTCTTTCCATATGCAAGGATAGGACAATCTTAACTCATCCCTCTCATTTCACTTGGCTCAGATGCCTCACTACGTACAAACGAGGCCCTTGGCCTTAGTAAACATAAATTCTTAGTCACCTTATCCTCTATGACTTACAAGCTCATGTCATAGTAGCTTCAATGCCAAATGTCCAGACTTACACAGCGTGCTTCATCTAACGCTTACTTATGTTGACATTTCCTTAGCATCACCAATCTTAGCCACCAGGTGCGCGCTAGACAAAAAGTTTAAATTATCTTTCTACAATGTGCAAACAAGTCACAGATCTTGTTCAAAGAGATCCTATCTATGAATTACTCCCCCGAGGATCGTCATCAAGCCTTGTCATAGTCGATCTCAACGCAGCACTTCGTTGCTAGTTCACTCGACTAACCTTTACTCATGACAAATGCTCTGAATTTTCCTCAAAGTGCCTTATGACACGACACCCATAAATGACTGACGCCCTGTGCTATAATGTCAGGGTCGCTACGGACCAGTTTGACCACACTATTTCTAGTATACTTTGCTTGTCCTTTTTGACTTAAACTTGCAGAGCAAAAGTATTGTGCACATCATGCGGTCGCCACTGGCCTTGCCATAGACCCCAGTGAACGACAACCAACTTGACGGTCTGACACACCTGCTCAGGACCAATCAAGGCTAGACGCAACCCACATCTCCATGGACTTCATCCCCAGACATAAATTACACTGGCCATACCAACTGGCATGCCTTCACTTCCCCTCCTGCCGGCGACAAAGTTAGGTTCACGTTACATAGCCCCGATACGGCTCAGACGCCGTCCCTTACTGGCCAATGATGAGTCATCACGGCCCAGCTTGACCCTGACATTGACGCACTCGCAGGAAAAAAAGCATTTCTGCTTTACTCCTATCTAACGGTGACTACTATCCCTGCTCTTCGCTGTCTTGTGCGTGGGGATCCTTACTCCCCTTCAGTCACGCAGGCTTAGTCAGTCAGCTCTTCAGTTAACTTTTGTAACATAGGCTTTGACGCCGTCTATGTACTTAGGGATCAGACTACGACGTCAATCCCCTTCTATGAAATTGGCTACGACGCCACGATTGTACAGTTTGGGTCCTAGACCCTATTCCATGAATTACGTATTATTCAACTAAATTCCTTGAGGCTCTTACGGTCACATGAGTCAAGCTTGCGACGATTTAAGTAACTCTTGTCTCGACGGCAAAACAAAAGCTATGGTCTTTACGGCGACTGCAAGCCAACGACTGGCAAAGTAAATTTATGCCATTGGCAATCAAGTAAAGCCTAACCCCGACTACTTAACTTTTGAGACAGTCGAACTAGGTAATTACGATCTGCTGACAAAGGCAAAACAAAGTGAAGACACAACGTATGCAAATGAAATAGGCACGATGGCCTGGCATATACTTTGATAGAAAAATTTTACGGGGCCATTATGACCCCACAATATCCACACCCACTGCGGGCAACAAGTTCCAGAAAATGGCCACACACGGCAAAAAATGTGTCCCACGCAAGAGATAAGAAATTTCAAGCGTCAAGCCCCTTGGCCTCAGTCACATCCGCGCCGCCTCCCGGTGCCGCTGCTCCTCCATTCTCCCCTCCTGGGGCCGACGACTCCCCTCGAGTACCAGCGTCTGTCGCTCCTCCCCTGGGACCTGCCGCAGATGATCCGTCCCAGCCATCCAAAGGATCAGGCTCAAAGGTGCGTCCACAGGTGGCTTCGTACAAGGCGACGGTTTCACGAAAGTCCCATCGGCTTGACATCCCCACCATGTGCTCCCAGAGATCCTGCATTTGCCCACGCATGTACGCCTCCGTCTCTACGGCCCGGATGTCTTCCTTCAAAGCTGCGGCCTCCATCTTCACGATGTCGCGGTCGAGCTTGACGCTGGTCAGCGTCCTCTGAAGCTCCGCGGCCTCATCCTTGGCGCTTTGGGTCCTCTCGTTCGCGGCAGCCACGACGTCCTTTTGCTTGTGCATCAAGTCCCGAACGCGCTTCAGCTCCCTCTCCTTGACGACCTCCCTACAGACACAGCAAGGGTGATGGGAGCGACAGATAGACTCTTACTCTTCCTGTCTATGTGCCATAGACAGCAAGAGTGGGGGATTATTGTATGCCCAAAAAATGACTTTGGGTTAGACCAATTTGAGGCCCAGTCCACATGCCCATAGGAAGACATGACTTAACTGAAGGTGTAACAGTCAGTCAGTGAGGGGACACGTGGAGGCTTCCCAGGAAGATATGTCTTTAGCATCCCACAGATCTTGGGTGGACAGTTAGATCCACACATTTAGCATCCACCACTCCTAGATTTTTGGGGGACCGTTAGACAGACTTGATAGGTGACAATGGGGCTTAGACCACTTATTTATTCTGGCTGTACCTCATAGGACAGAGACCTTTTTTGATACTCCTGGACCTCTCTTACGCTCTGCAATTCCACAGTCCAAATTACTCAAATCCTCATGTATCTCAACGAGAGTCATCAATACAATTATTTTCATTCGTCTTACATTAGAAGCAGTAGCTTTATTTTCTTTTCCTACTGTCGGTGACCCCAAACCTTCTTTTCATTTATTTACTGACCGAAATATGCACAACATAGGTTAGATCTGTTTTCTAAATTTTAACCTAAAAATCTGTAAGTTGGTTTGTTTACACATAAAAAAAATAAAATCATATTTATATTATATATATAAATTTATTTCATATATAATTTTTCCATTCTTGTTATAAAATTATTTTCGGATTATTAGCTTGACTTTTAAAATCCAAGCTTTTTAACAAGTTTCAAGTCAAACCAAACTCTTGTACATGCCATATTTATACTGAAAGAAAAAAAAATCTTGTAACACGCCATAGAACAGAGGCCAAACCTTTACAAAAAAATAATAGGTCTGTTAGGGATGAGGTCTAACCTAATTTGGCTTGTTTCCACTCATAATTCTGACCCAAAAAAAAAAAAGGAAAGGGATTTTTTTCCAAATTGGTAAATGGATTTTAATGATTTGCAGATCAGAATTTTCATTTGCTATACAAATCTTCTACTTGTAAGGGGAGAAAGTTTCTTTTTCTATTTATAAATTACATGCATACTAAATTTTGTTTGCCTATATAAATTTCACATATTAAACAAATTTTTCTTCAATTTTTTAGAACTTGCATAGATATTTTAAGAATTAAAAATGAAGTTATATTAGTTTTAATAAAATCGAAGAACCTCTACAATTTATTATATATGTTGAAAAAAGTTTGTATCTTAAAAATAATCAAGATAAAATTTGCACGAGTTTGAAAAAAAAATCAAAAAGCAATTCAGTACTTTTAAATCTTTATTATACTTTTGGTCCTCCTAAATAGTTAGAAATTTTATGGTTATTGTCAATAAATAATATTTTCTACAAATCCTTCACTTAAATTTTCCCAAGTATAAAATGTTTTAAAAGTTTTTAAAAACAAAATATTGTTTCAGAAAAGAAAAAAATCAAAGGGCGAATCTTATGCTTCGTAGAGAAGGAAAGTTTATGTATAAAAAAAAAAGAGAGAAGGAAAGTTTAACTGTAAATTTAATACACAGTATTTTTATATTTCAAAAAAGTATGTGGCTGCTGAACATTTTTCTGATAAAATATAATTTGTATTTTTCCACCTTAACGTGTAGTACATTTTAGGCTCAGTAATACAACATTTTCTGAGTCCTTATGGAACCGTTAGATCTGATCATTCATCGACAAGTTAACGATGAACACAGATCCGATTATTCTCATCACGTCGCTGCTTTTCGACTCTTGGAGGCGTTTTGCGGAGAATCATTCTGAGCAATAAGAACCGTACAGGGCTAACCGATCTTGTTGAAATTTCATGCAATGAATCTTAAACTTCATTTTTCTTCCGTTTCTTTCAGTTTTATCAATTCGAAGTCGAATCTTTACAATTTTCCCATGCAGAACTGTTGATGCGCCTATGGTCATTTCCATAATGATGAGTGAAAATTGGGATTGAATGTATGTGTATAATGTTATACAAGCAAAATTTGAAACACTGACATCTTCCGAGTCTACAAACTAAAAAGTAAGCTTGTGAATCATGAAGATATGGTCATAGGCTGCAGTAACTCTGGCTGCCATTTCCAAACGGTGAGCAAACCAGTGCTGTCTCCAGTGAAAAAGAGTCCAGCAGGGCCTTCTTCTATTACTCTAATCTCTTGTTTTGAGAACAATCTTCCTCTTGGAGCAAACCTGAACCAAAAATGAAACACAATTTTAGGTTGTAATAACACATGGTACTCGGGGAATTATTGCATGGTCTCAAGGAAGAGATTGAAGGGAGAATTACAATTAGGTCTTAACCAGGGAACACAATAACTCTCAAGGACTTGTCAATAACAAATAAAAGTGGCTCATTGACAAGCTCTTGAGACTTATAAAATACTATGTCCTTTGGTTGAGAATTGATTGTGATTCTCGTTAGATTTAATTGCCTAAGTGTCCAACAACAATTGAAGAGCATGTAATGATAAATTTTAATGTCAAGATTTAGAACAAATTTACACTCCTTTCCTGTCATCTAGACTTTTTAATGATTAAAGTCATTTCTTGGTATTGATAGTAATATTAAACTAAATAAAAATGGAAATATGAAGTATACTCACGATGGCATTTCATATAGCCCAACTGAATGGTTGTTGCTTGAACAAAACAATACAGGTTTTCCATTTGTATCTTTCATCCCATTCATTTTGATCAAACCCTGTAACAGTCATCACCGACATTACATGCATGTGAAGGCCGTAAAACACAAGGATCAAACCCTTTATGACAAGAGGCACTACAAATCTAAAATGCAATTCTAGCTAGATTGGAAACACACATTTTATCTAAAAAAAAAACTCACATTATCTTCATGGTGCGTGTGCACTTCCTCTAAAGTTCCTCTCTCAGTGGCAGCCCAAATCTTTACTGTGCTGTCCAATGAACTTGAGAGTAAGTACTGGTCCCAGCAAATAAGGGATGTCACTACATCAGTGTGTCCCTTCAAGGTCATCTTGTGTTGGAATGTGTTGACATCCCAAATCTGAGAAAACAAGAGATCAATAAATCATCTCAAACTAATGTGAGTGATTTTCTTATTGAGTATAATGAAAATAATGCAAGATGCATTTTCATACAATTTACAGGACTACTTGTTTCTAGTTCTTTGTTTGTAAACCTGTTTTATAAAACTAGTTTTCAAAAGAAGTTTTAAGAAGAAAAAGTAAAAGAAATCTGTTTGGATAATTGTTTTAAAAAATTACATTTAAAAATAAATACATCTAGACTAAATGGTTCTGAAGTTTAAATGAGAACTCAAATCTTTAAATAAATAAAAAGTCATCAAGTGGAAAATAAAGCATTTCTCAATTTTCCCAAACAAAAATTAAGAAATGCAAAAACAAAAGGGGGAAAAACAACAAAAACTTGTTTTAAGCTTTTAGCTTTTAAAAACAAGTTTCTGTTAACAACTTATTGAAAACAAAATACCAAACAAGTTTTCTTGTTTTTAAAATGGAAACAAACAGCCCCTACATAATCTCAAATCACAATGAATTTACAGGCATACCATGATGCTACGATCCATAGAACCTGAGTAGAGCTTGTCTCCACATCCAATAGTTAAGCAGACAATAGCTCTAGTATGGCCTTTCAACGTTGCCAATTGTTTGAATGGATAGTTCGCTTCAGTAAGTCTCCAAGCATAAATAACGCCATCCTGTAGTGGGAAAAAGAGTGAGGTCATGATGATAGAACAACTCGTACACACGCCATAAAGAAGATAACATATTAGGTCAAATATCAAAGATATAATATCAATATGGTAAAAAAGAAGTCAGTAATACCATGGCTCCCGCAAAAAGAGTATCGTTGCAAAAGGCCATGGAAAGCACAAGACCCTTCGGTCCATCAAGAGTGATCTCAGCACCCGTTTGAATGTTCAGTGCCTTAATGGCATTCCTTACGCCAGCCAAAACCCATGAACCCATACTGATCAAACACCTCGCTTCATCACCCAGATTTATAGTATTAACGCATTGACCAGTATGACAGTCCCACACCCGAAGGGTCCCATCGGTGCTAGAAGAAAAAACCTTGTCAGATCCATCTGGAAGTGTAATCCCAGTGACAATCTGCAGTCATAATTTAAAGTTTAGTATTCAAAAGTTAGGGGAGATGCTCAGTGTTGACATTTAATATAGAGATTATATCAATATTAATGTTTTCTGATATTGTACCGAGATATTATGATCATATTTAATTCTATTCTAAAATTAGGTATCATCTTATGATTTGTTTATATAAATGCTTGCTTCTTCGTATTCTCATTTATCATGTGCAATATTATTATTCCTTCAATTTCTAACACCAACTCTGAGAATCAAGTGGGTTTACCTTCTTGTGTTGATGGAGTTTTGTTAGCACAGAAAAGCCATCCCCTTGGAACCAGGAATGCAAGTTCCAGCAGCGATCCCCGTGTACGCAATTCCCATTGATCCAGTACTTGCAAATTTGAGATGAATTGCGTTTGG
>QFDD01001990.1:0-17106 GCA_006871305.1 Vachellia collinsii | reverse complement strand
CTATGTAAATTGAGCAAAATGTAATTAAGGCCCATGGTCAAACTGATTTATATGCCCTATAACTTTCTGATTAATGAATAATCTTCAACTTTCACAGGCAAATTATGGCACTTTTGTCAGGCTTTTTGAGATCCTGGCATCTTGGTTATGAGATTATGTGGCTTGCCAAAATTTTTAATTAGGACAATGTGCTCTTGAGGTACTGGAAGATGTCTGTCTTCTAACGCCAAAACCTGGACTCAGTAGAAAGGTGGGATACATGCATGCCTAGAAGAAATTCTTAATGGTGGCTGAGGCTGCAGCAAAGTGTTAAATTATTTAATTATTGAGAGGCCCACCCTCAAATGAAAAGGACACTGAAATCTTCCCTTCTTTCTGCAATCACTTATTTGTCTCGGACTCTCAAATATACATATATTGGGGAAGGTGTAATCCTGATGGCCGGATGCTATTTATATGTATTCATAGGCCAAATGGAACCCTTATGAGAGGGTTTAT
The DNA here is from genome assembly GCA_006871305.1 of Vachellia collinsii. NCBI lineage: Eukaryota > Viridiplantae > Streptophyta > Magnoliopsida > Fabales > Fabaceae > Vachellia > Vachellia collinsii. Next base: position 16,608 of record QFDD01001990.1, on the reverse strand, counting down.
TGACCTTATTGTAGAAGAAATAACATTATAGATTAATAAGAATTATGATGAAGCCAAGAGCAGTATATGTCAGTTTTTGTTGAGTTTCTTGCTACTTGAAGTGATTATTATTGTTGGTGTATTGAGTTTCTTCCTGATGATGTTTTAAATGTGTTTACAATAATTTTCCCCCATATTGTGAGGTGAATTGAAACTCTTCAATTGGCATTAGTTGATATCAACAAATTACAGTATTATGCATGCTTGCATTTTAAGTAAGCAGTTATTCTTGATTATATGTTACTGAAATTCACTATGATATTGTTTTAATACGACTCATTATTTAAGAGCAATGGAATAAGATTTGTTTACTTTTAGTGATTGCAGGCACATTTAATGCGGGCTGCTGAAGTGAAAAAGGCCGTTGAGTGGATTTTGAGCAACCTTGATGGTCACTATGCTGCTGATACAGTTGCTGCTGCAGTCGCCCATGGTGCTGCAGCTATTGAAATAGCTCAAGAAAGTGAAGGTCGTGGTGTTACCATTTCACCATATTCATCTCAAAAACAAGTTTCCAGGGTTCTTTCTACTTCAGGAAAAGCAAGTGATGTGATGAACCCTTCAAACATATCGACAAATTTCAGGTTAAATCTGGATTTGGTTCCAAGAGTCTTGAAGCTTTTTCAACTTTCGGTCTCTTGTTTTATTTATTTTTTTTTGCCCCCCAAAAAAATGGAATTGGGCTTTTCATGTTAGTTTTAGCATCTCTTTTGGGATTATGAGCCCCATTCTTCTTTCTTGAACTGAGAATGCATTACCTATCTGGTGCTTCATTAATCGTTTTCTTTCCTAGAGAATTTCAGGAACCATTTCCATTACTGAATCTGTTTTTGCTAGTAACAAGTTGCTCCTAATAGAATTTCTCTCCATAATGAAAATCATGTTGAGAACATGTTATAGAATATACTTGCTACATTTATTTAGACTTAAAGCTATCAATGTCTGTAAGGAAAGAAGAAAAATGAATTTGTATGTTAGATCAAGTTTTCTTTCACTGTCTTAACTTTTTATTCAAACTGGTGTCCAATTTTGCTTGGTGTTCTGAAAGAATCTCATCCTAAACAGAGCTGATGTATTGCGAGAAAACGCAGAAGCTGTCTTTGCAGCATGCGATGTTGCTCATGGAAGATGGGCAAAACTTCTTGGGGTTCGTGCTGTCCTCCATCCTAAGTTGAGATTGCAGGAGTTTCTAACCATATTCAACATAACCCAAGAGTTTATTACTGCTACAGAAAAAGTACGCATCCATTTCTTATTGAATAGGGAGTTGATGGGTGTTAATTGAATGGTTCTGTTTATTCAGATATTACCATGCTTTTTCTAACAGATTGGTGGAAGATTGGGATATAGCATCCGTGGAACACTGCAGTCACAGGCAAAAGCGTTTGTTGATTTTCAGCACGAATCTAGGGTTAGTTTTAGTGTTAGTTGTGTTATTTATTTATTTTTGCCACCGTTTTGGTACTGGTTGTTACTTTATAGTTGTGATGAAATCTTAAAAGTTTGTTTAATTTATTTCACTTTGTCCCACTTAGATGGCAAAGATTAAGGCAGTGCTTGAGCAAGAAACGTGGGTGGAAATAGATGTTCCTGATGAATTTCAATCTATCGTCAATATGCTATTTTCTTCTCATGCGTTGACTTCTGAAAATCTTGATGGTGCTGGGGGTGATAGTTCAGAAAATTATGATGATGGGGTGGCAGACAATAATGTTCGGCCAATGGCAAACACTGGACAGTCAAATGCTGAACAGCAAGTTGAGCAATCTAATTCTGTTGAGGTATCTGCAAACAATGCAATGCTAGATAGAGCTCATGGCAGAAACTCAGCAGCACAGACTAATAATACGGACACAAAGGATCATAAAAAATCTGCCTCTCAAACTCTTTCCTTCAAAGGAGTTAATTATCATATGGTGAACTGGTTGGTCATCTTGATTTTGCTTTATCCTCCCCTGCATATCTTCCATTCCCGTATTCTCTTATAAGTGTCATCTGTCTCTTTCTTGTTTTCTCTCAAAGCTTCTACAAGTACGCATTTTTTAATTGTTTTTATACTACATGACATTGGTTTATTCTTAATGTGAAGTCGTTCTTGAGGGTCAATGTATTTTTAATGATGTATTTTTTTTTTCCTTTTGTGTTCTTGATTTTGAATTTGATACGGAATATTCTGAGTTCTCTTGTTTTCTTGCAGTGGCTTAATATTGTTGAAGATGTTGTCAGAGTACATTGATGTCAACAACTTTTTGCCAGCACTGTCTTCAGAAGTTGTTCATCGAGTTGTAGAAATTTTGAAATTTTTCAACACACGAACTTGTCAACTTGTTCTTGGGGCTGGTGCCATGCAGGTAATGTGGACAAAGATGCAAACTAGAACACAGTCATTTGTCTCTTGGCTCAAACTCTGTAAAATATGTGATGTGCAACAGCGTTGGGATACTTACCATTGGTTTGGCTTCTCATTTATGTGCAGGTTTCTGGCTTGAAGTCTATCACTTCTAAACACTTGGCATTGGCAAGTCAAGTCATAAGTTTTATCTATGCTATTATTCCTGGTATAAATGCAAATACAAAAAGTTGTATTTTTCATTTTACTTTGCATGTTATAGTGAAAGAAAATTTCAATTGTATTGGTTTTTCTGTAGGACTTTATTATATGTGATGTACTTAATTTGCATAACATACTAACTTTATTCTTCATTTCTGGTATAAGAAATTCGACAGGTTCTTTTCCTGAAGGTACCTGAGACAAGGAAGGCATTATTGCTTTTAGAGATCGATCGGGTGGCCCAGGTATCTGCCCTATATCTGTTAAAGTTATTGCTCTTTTGGAGGGAGCTAGACTTTTTCATATCTTTTATTAGGCATGTGAGTGTATTTCTGTTAGTAGATAGTGGTTTCCTCATTAGAACTTGGAGCTTTGAAATTCTTGTGCTTTAAAGTGTGGGGAACGAACCATAATTCATTGCAGGATAAAGAGGCTTACTAGTATATTATCATCTAGAGGTCTTTTATCTAGGAGTTTACTGTGTGTTATACTTGATTTTCTACTTTTAGACAAGGAAGATAAATGACTCACGGTATCAATTTTTTACCCTTATTTAAAACCGAATGTAACTTTGCTTTATTCATAAATATCTGCATTGAGGTTATTGCATGATTGATCCATTGAACAATTTTATTAATTTAAAGTTTTTGCCATCAAAATTTTAATTTTTTTCATAAAATCTGAATGATAAGGGGTAATAAGATAGCTTTTACAAGATTATGCTAAAATTTTCTTTAATCAAGATATAAATAGTTGGAATTTTTGTGTTTGCCATCAAACTTTTAATTTTTTCTTAAAATCTGAATGATAAGGTGTAATAAGATAGCTTTTACTAGATTATGCTAAAATTTTCTTTAATCAAGATATAAATGGTTGGAATTTTTGTGAGTGGGTGGTTGGATGTGGGTCCTGCATTTACAGTTCTACACTCCCAAGCATGTTAGCTTGCCCCATCTATGGAAAATATCTCACTATTTGCTCCCATTGTTAATCAAATCATTTGAAGATTTAGTTTTATGTATTTTTCAAAAATATATTACTATTACAGAAGCAATATTATAATCTATTTCTGCCGTGTTTATTTATTGTCGTAATCAATTTTAATCATTCCAGGATTATAAAATCCACAGAGATGAAATACATACTAAATTAGTTCAGATAATGAGGGAGAGGTTATTGGTTCATTTGCGTGGGTTGCCTCAAATTGTTGAGAGTTGGAATAGAACTGAGGATGCTGATCCTCAGCCCAGCCAGTTTGCTCGATCCCTTACAAAGGTAACTTGTTGCAAGTAAACAGATCAGTTGACTCTGCATTCTCTCTCTCAATTTTGTTCCCAGTCCGGCTGCTTTCCATCCTTCTGTCTCTTGATAATTTTAGCTTCTTTGCATATTCTATTTTCATTTCCATCTTTGTTTGAACATCATATTTGATATGTCATTATCCCCCAAACGCTTCCCCAAGCAATCAATTGACTGTGACTTGTTTATTTTTCTATTTCTTTAGGAAGTTGGATACCTCCAACGAGTCCTATCTCGAACTTTAAATGAAGTTGATGTTCAAGCAATATTCAGGTAAAATTATCTGGAAGTCTCATTTTTCTTCATTTTTATACATATAATGTGAAGTTTATACTCAAGCATAGTTGTCAAATTGTGATATATATAATGTATTTTAAAGTCTGTATTTAAATAACAAATTATAAGTTTCATCGAATTGTAAGATTCAATAACATTGAATAGTATCTCAAATGAAAAGATGATCCTCACATGTGTGCTTATGTGTGTTTGACTTGCATGTGTGCATGTGATATTATATTTGTAAAATTAATAGTAGTTAGTGTGGGGTTTATAATGGTAATTGACTGTAGTGACCTTGGTCTATAAAGGACATGATGAATGCTAGTGGTGACAAGTCATTTGGCATTAATAGATTTTCCATTCTGTCTCTTTCTCCCCCTTCCTTTACTTTCTCTCCTCTATCTCTTGCCTTTCTCTTCTCTTTGTTCCCTATTCTACCTATAACTTTATCAGCATGTGTATAGGTGCGTGTGCATGTGAACATGCTTGCCATAATGTGCTCAAAACACTCAATGTTGAATTGGTGAATTGTATAATCTACCTCACATCTTTTTTTTTTTTTATTTAGTTATTGTTTAGAACATGAAGAGATATTGTCTTTCCTCTTTGTTTTAGTAGTAAAATTATGCTGCGGTCATTTGTTTTAATTTGTTGCTTATTTGGTGTTTCTTTCTGTTGTCCTTATAAGGGTCCATTGCTTGTACTTCAATCCCTTGTGTCAACGAATGCTCTCCATTTTGATCTTTATCTATAAATTTTGAAGTTTCTTCAATTTCTTCATCTAATCAATCTGGAATAATAAATTTTAACTTTGCATTAAAGAAGTTCCTCAAATGTACTTTTACAACTTTCTATTTACAGGCAAGTGGTTATTATATTCCACTCACAAATTTCAGAAGCGTTCTCAAAATTTGATATAAGCACTCCTCAAGCGAAGGATAGGTACTTAAGTTTACAAGTTGTACTGTTGTATGTTAAAAATTCGTCTATTTTTCTTTCATTATAACTCCCCTAACTTGCCAGGTTATATCGGGACATGAAACATATTCTTCAATGCATACGATCATTACCATCAGGTGACTTGGGTAAATCTGATACCCCGAATTGGGGTCAGTTGGATGAATTCTTGGTGCAAAGATTTGGGACTGATGCTGTTCAATAAATTAAATTGTAAAGTAGCACGATCTATTGCTTACCTGGGAAGGCTGACATACTCTGAAGTATATTTGCATTTAAAATCATCACTTTATTCGATTGACCATAACCTTAAATTGAGGTAATACAACTGAAGTTATACTTTTAAATTTAATGCTGATGCATGCAAATCTTGTTTGCATTAGAGATGAAATAATTCTTGATATGGCTTCTTTTTCTCTACTTGACCAAATCGTTGTGCTTTAAAATGAAATAATTAAGCTGTACCTTTGTTGCTATAATTCTACTGTCGCTTGTAAAAAGATGCTTGATTTTAGCCTGGCATGTCTTCGTGAAATAACAATAATATTCAGAGGCGCATAATTGAATGGGAAAAAAATGAATTTTAAAATATGTTTAGTTCTCTGTATTGCTGCTTCTCCTTAGTTGATTGAGTTGTTTTGCTGGGAGATGAAATAACTCAGCTCTACCTGTTTCAGTGTAATTCAATATCGCTCTTGGAAAAAAGTATGCCTTATTTTGGTTTAATTTATCTTCATAGAATGACAGAGCCAGCTTGACTGGATGATGGTAACTATTCAAAATAAATAAAATGTATCTGATGTGCGTGTTATATAACGACTGAAATATTCTGTTGCAGGTAAGGTCGTCATGCTACTGTTGTTTGTTTGATCAACCCACTTTGGACTCAGCTAGTCTTAAAATGATCATTGTGCTTGTAGTAATGATAGGCCTTCTTAATTTGCTTTTTTGGTGCCGGAAACTTTGGCTACCCCCCCCCCCTTTTTCTCTTCCTTGGGGTTTGTTGGGGCTGAGAAGGTTTGAGTGAACTTTTCAAATTGCTTCTACCTGTAACAATGAAGTGAGCAGACTTTTGAATATTTGCCTTGTCCATGATGTGATGTGTGATGTTATAAACATAATTTGAAATGCATTCCGATGCTGCGTATCCTTATTTCCAGTTCTTATGTTTCAGGCCTTTGATTGAGCAGTGGTATATAAAGGAGCTTTATCTTTTGGGGCATTTTGCAGCTGATTGGTCTTTCTACAAGTTTTGTAGCAGTCGACAGTTGATATACATTTTTTTTGTCATCGACATAATTGTAATTTTAAGCTGGAAGTAGATCTGTGATTTAGTGAATGAAACTGAGTTTTCTTCTCCTTTTTTTTTCTTTTCTTTTTTTTTTTACTTTACATATAATTGTAGCAATATGCGCCTGCACAGTTACAGAAATCCAAAGTGAGAGCACCTTTTTTGTGTGATGTTAGATGGATGTTTCTGGGTGTCTTGTTCGGAAACCAATCAATGATTTGTTTTTTGTCAAATATTCTAATTTCGATTTTAATTTTTTTGATATGTAACAACATCCAATTGCTTGTGGCCATTTATCCAAATTCTAACTTGATGGTTCTTTGAGTCTGAATCACTCTTTACTATATTGTATTATTGAGAGAAAATGAGTACAATATATAGTTGCTGAATGCTCAAACAAGGAGAGCATAATCAGTGATTACAATTTGCGTTAATGATAATTTATTCTGATTTATTTTCTCCTAATCCTAGGCAAGATCATAGGAACTAAATAAGGAAATACAACAATTCAAATTTGATTTCTAACACTCCCTTGGAGAGTATATATCTAGCATTCCCAGCATGCTTCAAAGTCCTTTAAATTTGACCTGAGGAAGAGGCTTGGTCATGATGTTTGTAACTTGGTCTGCTGAATGTACGTAATCCAATTTGATGATTCCACCTTCAACTTTCTCTTTAAAGAAGTGCCTATCAATTTCAACATGTTTTGTTCAGTCATGATAGATTGGGTTTTTGATCATCTCTATGTTAGCCTTATTGTTGCACTAAAGGTCTAAGGGGCCTTCATATGGAATTCTTAACTCCGTTAGAAGTCTCATAAGTCAAATTCCTTCACATACCCCAAGAGCTATAGCTCTTAATTCAACTTCCGCACTACTTTTGGATACCACCTTTTGTTTCTTGCCTCGCCAGGTGACAAGATTGCCCCAAACATATGTGCAATAACCTGTTATTGATCTTCGGTTATCTACAGATCTAGCATGATCTGCATCAGTGTAAATCTCTATATTTCTAACACTTCCCTTTTCAAAATAAATTCCTCTTCCGGGATTGAGTTTGAGGTAGCTTAGGATTCTGTACATAGCTGTCATATGTTCTTCCTGGGGTTGATGCATGAACTGGCTCACTACTCCGACTACATGGCTGATGTCTGGTCGAGTGTGAGTTAAGTATATCAACTTGCCCACAAGTCTTCTATACCACTTAGAGTCCACAGGTATTCCTTCTGCTCTAACTTTAAGGTTGCACGAGTCTTCCATTTGAGTTTCATCCGGTGTTACTAACTTCAAGGTTGCACGAGTCTTCCATTGGAGTTTCATCCGGTGTTATTCCTAGCATCCCGGTTTCTTGAAGTAAATCAAGTGTATATTTGCATTGCGACACATTAATCCTTTTCTTAGTTCTTGCTACTTCCATGCCGAGGAAGTACCTCATTTGTCCTAGGTCCTTGCCTGAAACTCCTTTGATAAGGCCTTCTTGAGATGGGTGATAGATTGCTCATCATTCCCAATTATGACTATATCGTCTACATACACAATCAGAATGGTTATCTTGCTATCATCATGCTTGACAAATAGGGTATGATCCGACTGCCCTTGAGTATAGCCAAACTTCTTGACTACTTTAGTAAACCTATCAAACCATGCCAGTGGAGATTGTTTCAGGCCTTATAGAGATTTGTTGAGCTTGCAAACTAAGTTCCATGGAGCTATGACTCCATCTGGGACCTCCATGTACACTTCCTCCTCTAAGTCTCCATTCAGGAAAGCATTCTTCACATCCAACTGATGAAGGGACCAATTAAGGTTGGCAGCTATAGACAAGAAGACTTTGACAGTGTTGAACTTTGCCACTGGTGCAAAAGTTTCTTGATAATCAATTCCTTGTGTCTGGGTATATCCTTTTGCAACTAGCCTTGCTTTGTATTTATTTATACTTCCATCAGGATTAAATTTTGGAGTTAAGATCCATCTGCATCCTACTGGTTTCTTGCCCCTAGGAAGGGTGGTGATTTCCCACATTTTGTTCTCCTTTAAGGCCCTCAACTCTTCTTCCGCTGCTTGTTTCCAGTTATGATCAATCATGGCTTGTTAAAATGTATCTGGTACTTTGATTTGTGCACTATTCACCATAAAACTTTGCATTCTAACAGATAAATTGCCATATGAGACAAATCTTTGAATAGGATGTTGAGTGCACGATCTTACCCATTTTCTGAGAGCAATAGGTCAGCCTAATTCCTCAAAATCTGACGTCGAGTTTGAATCATGGTACTGCCTTGGAATGTTCAGGACTCTATTTTTGCTTTCTTCCTCCTGATCCTGTGATGTCATCTCAATAGGACTTTGTTGTCCAGCCATCCCAGTGTCAATCTTAGCATTAGTTTCCACAGTTTGGGGTGTGATTTGAGAGGTTGGGGTTGCAGGTTCAGGTTGGTCTATGGACATGGGTATGTTTGGAATTCTAGGCTCAGTTGAAGTGGGATTCTCAAGCTAGTTTGTTGGTTCAGGTTCCCAAATTAGCCATTCTACACCATTGTTCTCCCCGTGAATGGGCAATTTGGAGTAGTAGGCATCATCTTCATAAAAGACTGTGTCTTTGGATACTGTAAGCTTGCAAGTGGTAGGACAATAGAACTTGTACCCCTTTTGGGTAGAAGAGATACATTTGTCAGCCCTAACACTTAGTTTTCGGCCATGGTGGTTATACACAAAGACCACACATCTAAATACTTTCTGAGGAATAGAGGATATGAGAGGTGAGTTTGGATATGTTTCGAGGAGGCATTAAACGGGAGTGCTAAAGTTAAGGATTTTGGATGGCATTCAATTGATGAGGTAAGCTGCAGTTAACACTGCATCACCCCAAAACACATTTGGAACATTTCGTTCTATCAAAAGGGCTCGAGTTACTTGTAAAAGATGCCTATTTTTCCTCTTAGCAACTCCATTTTGTTGAGGTGTATAAACACAAGATGTTTGATGGTGAATTCCTTGCTGATCAAGGAACTTCCTGAATGGTCGACTCAAATATTCTTTAGCATTGTCACTCCTTAACACTTTGATGGAAGTGTGGAATTGGGTTTTGACAAAAGAATGAAACTTTTGGAAAAATTTGCAATACTTCATATTTTTCTCTCATTAAATACACCCAGGTAATTCGAGTATGGTCGTCAATAAATGTAACAAACCACCTTTCCTGGCTTAGGGTTTTTATTTTTGCAGGGCCCCATATGTCGCTATGGATTAAGGTAAAAGGAGTAGAATGTTTGTAGTTTTGTTTGGGATAAGAGGAACGGGCTTGCTTGGCTAATTGGCAAGTTTCACAATGAAAAGGAGTAGAATCTTTATTGAATAGATTTGGAAACACATGCTTCATATAATTGAAACTGGGGTGGCCTAACCTAGTATGCCACAAGTGTACATCTTTATTATTAGAGTTGGAGCTAACCAATGCCTTGCTTGCTCCATTCTTCTCAGTGCTTGAATCTTCAAGATAATAGAGTCCATCCCATTCCTTAGCAGTGATTCCAATCCTCCTCCCTGATGTCAAATCTTGAAACACACAACTTTTCGAGTTAAGCATCACCCAACTCTCATGATTGGTAGTCAACTTGCTCACAAAAATTAAATTGCATGTGAGGGCAAGTACAAACAACACATTGTAAATTTCAAGTTGCTTAGATAACAGACAGTCCCAATCCCTTCAACTTTAGTATATAATCCATTAGCTACTTCAACTTTGAGATTCTCATGATAGTACTTGATATCAACAAATAAAGATTTGTTACCAGACATATGATCTGTGGCTCTAGAGTCCACTATCAGGTATTTGCACTAGTCATCATTGCATTCAAAGCTATAATAGAGTTACCTAACTGCACTAAGTTCACATTGGGATAAGGTTTTGACTTATTCTGTTTGTCAAGAATCCTTCGCAATATTTGCAGCTCTTCCTTGCTCAGGTGTTCTCCCTCTGCCTCTTTTTCTTCAGATGAGGTGTGATGACTCTTGCCATCTTGTCGGGGTCTATGTTTCCCATTGGAAGGTTTCCCATGTAGTTTCCAACACTCATCCCTGGTATGCCCCTTTTTGTTGCAATGATTAAACCATTTGTTGCCTTTCTTTCCATGGTGGTCATATGATTGAGGACCTCTGGCAACTAGTGTTGAACCTTCCCCAAGCAGTTGAGTACCTTGGGTGAGTTGTCTTCTGCTCTCCTCAAACTTCGTCATGTTGAAAACTTCAAACAATGAGGGCATTGGTTTTAACCCCATGATTCTGCCTCTCACTTCCTCAAAAGCATCAGTGAGACCTAGCAGGAAATCAATTGTGCAGTCTTTCTCTACCAGTTGCCAAAAATATTGCGCATCATCAACATCCTTCCATGGGTGAACTTCAAAGAGATCAAGTTACTGCCATATACGCATCAAAGTGCTGTAATATTGAGTTACCATAGAGCTGCCTTGCTTTAGATCTCTAAGTTGCCTTCTCAGTTGGATTAGCGCTGCAGTATTATCAAAGGTAGAGTGCGTGCGTTTTGTTGCATCCCAGATTTCCTTTGCTATCCTGGCAAGTAGATAATCTTCACTAATTTCAAGGGTCATAGAATTACATAACCAAGTCATTACCTAATTATTTTCTACAAACCACGTATCGAAATTTGGATTAGTTGGCAGAGGCTGAGGTGCCTGTCCATTGATATATTTTTCCTTTCTTCTTCCTTGCAGATACATCAACACACTTTGTGACCATTGCAAATAGTTACTGCCATTGAGCTCATGGTTTAGGACCATGTTCTGATTCTCTCCAGCGGATGCTACTTCTTGGGCCATCTCAGATTTGGTTGAAGGAGTAGAAGAGGTGTTGGTTTGAGTTTCAAAGTTTGTACCACTTGCAAGGGCCATAGGAGTCAAGCCCATATTGCCTGGGTGTCTTGGAACAGATCTGAAAAGGGGAAGAAATTCGACTGGATTCATTTTCTGAGCAGCAGCGACTGCGTGTGGACCAACGACAACGTATGTATTTCACGCACAGAGGAGAGCGTCGGCGCATGACCTTCACACGTGGCTCGAATCGGTGTCAGACTCCAGGAATCAGCCGATCGGTGGTGTCTGAGACCTTTGGTGGCAGCTGTGTCGTCAACGGACCTCTGGGTTGGGAGATTCGGTACCGCCTCTCTCTCTCTCTCAACCACTCACTGTATCACTTTCTCTCGATCTCTCTCGCTCTAATACCATCTTTGAGTCTGAATCACTCTTTACTATATTGTATTATTGAGAGAAAATGAGTACAATATATAGTTGCTGAATGCTCAAACAAGGAGAGCATAATCAGTGATTACAATCTACATTAATGATAATTTATTCTGATTTATTCTCTCCTAATCCTAGGCAAGATCATAGCAACTAAATAAGGAAATGCAACAATTCAAATTTGATTTCTAACAATGGTTTATAGCAAATCACATTAAGATAATTTATATGCTTGTCTTCAGTAAGCGGTTTCAACGCTTTAGAAATTTTTAAGGTGTCATGTAGACGAAGTTTTGTAAGAATGAGACATTGAAAACCTCTCAAGACGAGTGCTCCACACCAAGAGGTTTCATCTTATTTCATGACATCCTAGAAAAACACCACGTGCCATTTTATTTAATAGATTAACACAAGGTTCCTTACCAAATGAAATCAGCTACATGAATTGTATCATGCACTTAGGTCAGATCAACATGCAAGTATCTAACTCTTCATTGTGAAATAATGATTCTAAAAGGGTATAATAGTCATTATTCAAAATAAAAAAGAAATCTCTCATTTGTGTAGAAAGTGACCATTCTCATCATCAATATGTAAGCATCATATCCAACTTCTTACAATTCCCCAAAAATTTGTGCAAATCATCACTGTTGCACTCAGCTTTATAACACTGGTGAAGCTTTTTATATCATTGTGTGTGTGTGTGTGTGTGTGATGCTATAACCAATTAAATGTACACAATTAATAAAACCAAATCCTCAAGGTAACGATGAACCGGATAAACAGAAGGTAAGGAGATACGCCAGCAGGCATTGGTCACTTCTAGCAGACAGACAAACTCATGAAAAAAGAAAGTTGTTATAAGATCCATGGCCATTCTGATAGCAATCTTTATTATCAAACAAATTCAGAGCGTTATTGGGGTTCAAGAATAGGGAAAATACACAACCATAGCCACATAATATAGTGGTTTTAATAGAATTCCTCTTACGGAACTTCAACTTCCAACTCAAATTCCTCTCCAATAGGCAGAGACAAGCCAGAAATTTCTATGATAATAAACTGGTTGGAACTGTCAAATTGCCTCACAATTGCCTGTTCAGCGTTTGCCCCTTTCAAAACGCTAAATTGTTTGTTTTCCCAGCTCCTGCTATTCGAACTCTCTCCATTAGATATCCCTAAGAAGGTTACTTTATTTATGATCCAACCTTGGTCAAAAGCAAACTTCCCATTTGCAACTTCAGACGCAACAAAAACGCTATTTTTGTATAATGCACCATAAAATCTTACAAGTGTCCATTGTCCTTTCTCTCCCCCCATGTCCACTGTGACCCCATCATCCAAATATACTTGTCCAGAACTATTTCGGCTGCCACTAATGACTACCAAAAGTTCAAATGGTGTCTCACGTGCAGCTTCTGTTGTCATGGCTTCACCTTGCAAAGCCAAAATATTACCTTCATGAACATGAACATTTATGTGATCTGGTGGTGCATCAAGCCTTACATTACTGCCTGTCTCAACAGTCACTGAGTTTGATATGTTAAAGAGGTCAAACCAACTTCCTCTGGGAAAATAAGCGTCGACAGTAATTGCTCCTGGTTTTAGTACAGGCGAAACCATCACCCCTTTACCAAGTAGAAATTGTGAATTTATATCGTAAGTGGTAACATCCTCTGGAAATGTAAAGAAAAGGGGTCGCGAAATGGGGATCCCTTTAACATGTGCTTCATACATTAATGTATAAAAGTAAGGAAGAAGGCGATAACGAAGACCAAGCACTTTTCTAGCAGATGCAGCAACTGAAGGCCAAATATAAAGCTCTTGATGAGTTGTGTCTATGCCTGAATGATCCCTTGCAAAGGGGTAAAACGCTCCTAACTGCGATGGGACAAAAGAATGAAGCTTAATAATGCTGTATGTGCAAGTTTAAAGAAGATTTAAGATCAAAAGTTGGATAATCAAAGGCATAATTTAATCTTTATGATGACTTCAAAAACAAAACTAAATACTTCGAAAATAAAAGAGAAAGAGCATAGAAAAATATATTCACTTAATGAATAAATACTTATTGACAAATTCATATGTAATGTAATTTAAAACGAAACCCAAACAATTTTTTTTTTCTTTGGGTGGGGGGTGGGGGGGGGGACAAGCACTTCAATAAATGCAAAAAGAAAGAGTGGTATAAAGGGGGAGCTCCATTATCCAGAAGTATATGACTACTAAGTGTCAACACACTCAATAGATACAACCGTTCATTAAAAAATGACCATATTTTTCATGCTAAAATAAAAAAGAGAGCTGAGGTAAAGAAAATAATTATTTCCATACACCAGAACCTAGAAAATACTCCTGCAAATGAATGACTTAATATTCTTATTTTTTCTGTCACTTGAATTAAATATCATTCAGAAAATAACAAAATGATGAAAAATCAATGTCATTTGGCCAAGAAATTCTACCTGGATCCAACGCCGACAAAGTTCTTCAGTTGTATTTCCTGAGAAACCACATATATCTGCTCCAACCATTGGGATTCCATAGATTCCGAAATTTAAGATGGATGGTATTGAGTATGCCAAATCATTCCATGTAGCAGCATTATCTCCTGTCCAGTGGGCTGTATATTTGCCTGAGCTTACAAAAGTCGATCTACTAAGAATGAATGGCCTTCTACCAATTGTATCAATTAAGGCCTTGTTTGTCACTTTTGACTCCATGAGTCCATACAAATTGTGTGCATCATACTCGGTGATGTTACCATAGTGTAAACATGTTGCTGGAATTGTCTTATTATTTATGGGTCGTCTAACTCCAGCATTGTTTATCTCATAAGGAGGGTTGTCAAGGCTAGAAAATGGAATGGGAGGTGAAGTGATGAAATTAGATATCTCGTTCATATCAATCCAAAGGCCATCAAAAGGAAGAAGGTTATGAAATAATTTGATTTCCCCACCCCAAAATGCTTGACTGAGAGGATTTAAGAAGTCAGGGAAGTAAACTGGCCCAGGCCAAACTTCACCCAAATAATTGATTCCACTACGCTTTATGTAGATATCATCTTGCAAACCTCTAATAAAGGTTTCATAAGTCTTGTTTGTGCTTATACCTGATCATAAATTTATCATAGATTAATAATGTACAAGTACTTCCACAAAAAAGAAAAAAGAGCAATATTTTTGTTGAAAAATGTTTTAGTGCTAAAAGGAAAGTACCTGGGTCCAAAATTGGAACATATCTCTGCCCATTCTGGTGAAGAGCATTAACAAACATTCTCATCTTATCTAGAGGAAAGTTGATGGGATCAAGTGTAAAATCTTTATACCCATCCATGTAATCAATATCTGTCCACATTACTTCGAGGGGTATGCCTGCTTTTGCATAGTTAGCAACGACATACTCAAGTTCAGCTACATTCTTGTAGCCATAGCGACATTGATGAAAGCCTTCACCAAAGATGTCATAAACATGAGGATCAGCACAGAAAATAAAATAGACTGATAAATAAACAGGTAGCCCCGACTCATATGCGAGCTCTTAATGTCAGCCTAGTGTCTATATTTCAATTCACCTTCCAAAATCCTTTCTGGGACATGAGAAAACAATGTATAGCCTTACCATCTTCGTGGCCTATATCACTTAAAAGTTAGATCCCCATATAGAAGAAAATAAAATAAATACTTATTTGGTTTATGTCCCAAGAGTTTTTATATTTTTTTCCTCTACCTTATGGGACGTACAATAATCAACGTACTATAACTATTTTTGTTTGACCTGATGGTATAGTAATTTCAAACTATAGTGAATCTCAATCGGTTTGAATCAGCATATCCGTTGTATTTCCTGAAGGTAACCAGATAGTAAAAGTATAGCCACTAACAAGAATACAATACTAGGAGAAAAACAAAATGCAGAATATAATTATAATATTCTTTAAAGTGCTGCCACATGTATGACGCAGGAAAAGAACACAACTTTAGAAATTTGTTTTCATACAGAAATCAGAATATGTCTAACAATACATGCAATCAAGCAAAACAGAATCAATCATCATAATATATCGTTCTATCACTCACCAAAGGACCAATATGGCATTGGAACAGGGCGGCCAATGAGCTTTGTGTACTGCTCCATTACCAACTCTGGCGTGGGTCCGGCGAAAAAGTAAAGATCAAGAATCCCACCGATGACTTTGAAAGTGATACGATTACCATCATAGATTATGTCCATTCCATTACTGTTGAGTAGCAAAACACCATGAGTGGTCCCAGCCTTGACTCTTCCATCAGCAGAAGGAGAACGTACATCCATGTAAAATGGGTGAGACCCATAAAGGTTCTGATCGAAATTAGAGCTAGCAATGTCAGAATTCCACAGTGTAAGGATCTGATTGGGTTGGATCTTAAAGGAGCTTCTAGTATGCTCTCCGAGACCGTACAAAGAGGCCCCATTTTTAGGTAACGAGGAAGAGAGCTGAAGGAACTGGTCTTTGAAGATGAGAAACGTCGATGAATTTTCTGGGTTTGGGGATGTATCGAAGATGATGTCGCTTGAGGATTTGCGAGTGATCGTGAATCCAAAAGGGGTGGTGTTGTGGAGGGTGAAGCTTAAGTCTGAGTTGGGATGAATCAAGGAGACTTGTGATTGTGAGCGATGTTGATTGAACTTGGAAGACAGATTTTGAACAGAGAGGGAACGATGAGGAGAAGAGGAACGACGAGAAATCACTTCTTGTGGGATTTCCCATCTTTGCTTTGACGCGTCGGTAATTCTTACTCTCAACCAGTCTCTGCTCTCAAAACTACAGGAAAGATCACAATGCTATTGCTTGGGTTAGAAGGAAAACTTTGAAGTTCGAACAAAAACTTATTCTTATTACTACAAAAATATATGTTACTCTTTAAATAAAAATCTATGTCTAGTCAACATGAAAAG